>JABFQM010000136.1:0-50852 GCA_022816865.1 Zelostemma sp. ZL-2020 | reverse complement strand
AACTGACTTTAATAATCAATTTTTCTCCTCAATTGCTATCTTTATTTGTTCAAATTATACCGTAGCCAGCTACAGGGTAAAAACAACCATTTGTTGAAAGTAAAATTGTAACCAATAAATTACTGCATAATTTAGCTTGGACACAAATTTCTCTTTAATGGACACCAATTAATTCACTCATGTCCTATCCATTTCTTATTTCAACTTGCACTTTCGCAAGAACCAAGTCGGTTAAATATTAAATGACTACAAAGCAGCGTTAGTAATTTTTTTCATTTTCCCTTGATTTTTCAATGAAATGCCACGGCACGTCAATAGTCCGGTTCGCAATAATAATTATTGTTCGCGCTGAAAATCGTAGCCGCGGGCTGCAATTAGGAACACAATGACACTCGCCAACACTCACTAAACACTAGAATTAATATTCTTGCGTTCCAGTCTAATTATCAGATACTCAAGAACGTGAAAGTATTTCAAGGGACTCGGTATACAAAAAATTTACGAGCAGTTTCACTATATTTTTCATTTCCGCACCGATTAATAATCTAGAATAATATCTTTTCGTTTCTTATAAGTATAGTCGGATAATGAGTATAACTATTATTTGTACCACTAAATAAATTACTCCTAATTTTACTGTTGGATATAATTTGTTTAAGCACAAAAATAATTTACATTTAATGAAATCAAATAAAACGAACATTTACTGACTCCACATTTCAATCTTAAAGTTCTCTTGTTCTTCAGTCCAATTTCCAGAAGATTATCCAACGCTATTATTTTTACATTGACGCGATATTTTCATTCAAATTCAATATCATTCCTTCTTTTATCGAAATAAAGATTTTATATAGCGGATTGTCTAAGAAAGTAGTGCACCATCTGTTTCAATTACAGAGCAAACGGTGAATATTATTTCTCGCTTTGCGTTCACGATACGCATGTACTATAATAGTCGGAGTTATAGCTATTGTTAGATGCAAGTAAGATACTAGTATCCACATCAATCGTCGATCAAGAGGCGCGCGTATGTTTACGCTGTGCTGCACTAGAAAGTGTGAAATAATATTAACGATGTCGATTCATGCGCTCATATCGATCAATGCAAGTTTCGAATTCCAATCTCAATGATGAAATCAAAGGAAATCCTTGTCACTCCACAGAAAAATGTATTGAAGAGTCATCTTCTCAAAAAAATGTTCAACTGTTCGTAACAGTACATGGTTTTTTTACAGGACCAGATTAAATTTCGATTTGATTAATATGAATATTTTGACAACGCTACGTCCAAATCGATGCACAATAGAATTTTCTTTTAGCTCGACATACAAATTTGAGCATTCTGAATGCGCATCTGCTATATTCGATTGATATCCATTGTCAATAGGATTATAGATCGAGATGTCTGGTTTGAGATGATCCCTGTTCAGTTTACAAAACACCTAAAATAACATCGATGAAGGGACCATTGGCGATTCAATTCAAAGTGTCCTTCCTTCTTTGTCTACTAGAGGAACGAAATTTTTCAGGATGAACTTATGAACGACACAAAGACCGAGAATTGCTAAATGGATCGAAACATTTACATAGGCTGCCACGAAAGAATTTGTCTTCCATCAACACGAAACCCAAGAAAACATATTTCTTTCGGACAAAGACTTTTTTTCACCACTGATGCCACTCTCAATTTTTACTTTTCAATTTCCAAAGCGAAGTTGAGAAGTTTATGGGACGATCAAACTGCGTTATTGAGATTCGATACACGATGTTAGCGGAAGAAAGGCTGAAATAATCTTGTATTAACACTTCTTGCAACACTTTCAAATGCAAAACTAAGGTGTTACTAAAGGGTCCTCTACATTACAATAAGTTCAAGTGAAGTTTGCACGTATTTTCCCTCAGCGAAGTGGGGATATCGTACCGGTGTAGTTGAAGTAGTCTCGGCTGCGAAGTTAGTCGTACGAACACGTCTGCAGTGCCGAGACGTTCGCCGCGCTGACAGAGGCGAGGCCGTTAGAATTCAACTCCTGCGGCTCTGTATTCCACGCGAAACTTTGGGTGCATGTGACTCGCACTTTCGAATTCCATACGCGACGATTCGGTGTCTTTGTTCGAGAATGTTTCATTTGAGCGAATGCCAAAGAACTCTCAAATTTATACATCAAAGTTTTCGTCATTGTTCTTTTTTATGCACAGTTTTTTAGTGATAGGCTGGAATTAAAGTTGCAGTGATTTTCAAGACAAGTGGTTGAAAAAAAAGTTTATTCAGTGCATCTGCTCCGAGAGATTGTTTGGAAGAAGGTAAACGTGAAGCGGTGGATAGAAGGGAAAGTGGTGCTGGAAAGTAAATCATCTGTAAAGAATATACTCGGTTTCGTTCGTCGACGAGGACACCGCTGAGGAATATGGTTTCAAAAGGTGCTTACATTAAAAATTTTTTATGAAAAACCAAGTTCTTTCACAGTTTATGAAAGCCCAATAATATAAATATAATCCAACATTATGTCAAGAGAGACTATTAATTTTTTTAATTTTTATCTCGAAAATTTCAAACGATGAATTAGATTGGATCGATCATTGATTACATCGCCCCATTAAAATATGTAACAAGCTCAGATGGGGCGCTTTACAAAGGGTACATTTGTACGTTATTGTTAAAAATGTTGCCGCAATTATTCGAATTGAGTGTAATTTGAAAACAGGGCTGACGTTACCCCGAGGATTGAACGAGATTCAATAATATATTTACGACTGAGGGTCGATGAAGAACATAATAATCTTGCTTGCCATAAATTTACCACACGCATTCAGATACCTACTTCTCTCGACTGATTTATTGTGCTTGCGTTTCTAAAAATTCGAAAACTATATTTCCAATACCATTTTCATAAATTTCAATGACGGGAGAAAATTAGACCTTTATACTAAAGGCTCTTAACTTTCCTTTGCTTTAAATCATACACCCTTCATACTGTGAGAATTGTACTTGTTTACATAAAGGAGTATGTTAAAAATGATTAAAAAACCGCTTCGCTGGTTCATTAGTAAAGTCAGTGACTCGAGAATTGGAAGGTCGCGGGTTCGAATCCCCGAGGATTCTGTCCGAAAAAATCTTTTCATTCTTATGGGGTAGCTCATGGCAGTGTAGTCATGACTATACTGCCTCTTGGTTTTTCCATCGTTTTTCTCAGTGGGTCTGACAGACACGAATGCCGTTACAGGATGTGGAACAGAGAAAAAAAATACGGTAGGAAAGAGAGGAAGGATGAAAAAGCAAAAAGAGAAAAATAGGTGTACAGACTTCAAAGGCAAGGGAATCGGTAGAAAAGAAGTATAGTACATTTGCAGAAAAATTCTTTCCTTTTCGAAACGTGAATTTTGTTTTCACGCATCATTGCAATGGAACACTTTTTAGAATATTTGTGTGCTAATCGAATATTATCTTCATAATTAACATAAGATTAAACTTCTGAAACATTTGAAACAAATTTCGAGTAATTGAGATCGAAGATAGTTAATTAAAATCATGTTGTCAGTGTGAATTATCGATATTATTAATTAAAACCTTGCGTTGAACCTTGTGTTCGTAATTTGAAAGAATTAGAACACAACGCCCGTAATCGATACACTTCGCTATCCATTAATTCCAATTAAATGCATTTTCGATTTGAAATATCTTTCCTTGCGTTAAAATTAATTAATTAACGTTAAAGTAATTGGTTAGAAACGAGATTATGCTCGATGGAATAATAATTTGATAACAAATACCACAATCAATTATTGACATTCGTCCAGCCAAACAATTAATGCGTCATTGGCATTAAATGTTTCTTGCAAATTATTCCGCGCTCCTATTTTAATAGTCCGGACAATGTTTCATCGCTGACATTAAAATCAAAAAATGCTTTCTCCGAACTCGTTGCCATAGATGCTGGCAATAACACCCAGTGTTATAACTGCGAGTAGATAGCATTGGAGGAGCCAAAAACTGAGTCCCCATATGGAGTGAAATCGACAAAGAGCGCCTTTTGGCTCGCTTGTTGATTGCGATAACGAGACGCTCATGCGTGCGCGTATACGTGCATTACAAATGAAAATGCAACGTTGTGCACGAAATATCTGCAACGCATCGCGTAACAACGGTGCACCTGTTATAATGGAAAAATAACAGGTTATGTCATGTTCAGGCGATTTACTCTTCCAGCATACAAAAAGCATTCATTTTACACCATTAAATTTCAAAGTGGTTGATTTCGAAAAATTATTACAAAAGAAATTTGGAGGTCGACTTGAACCAACAAATTATGCTTGGCAATAAAATTGTCTTTTTATGCTCAATTCAGAAAGTAAGATAACAGCGGCGTTCTGTCGACTTGATAAAATATTTCTAATTGAGAAAAGCGAAATTGGCAGTGCAGCAGTGTTACGAGAAACGTCGGTCCATGTTTTCGATGTGGGAATTACAACGCAGAGGCGTTTTTTTCATAATTAGTTGAAAAGTTTAAAAATAAAGTAGCAATTGTGAAAATAAACTCAATCTTTTGGATTTTATGTATTCTGTATGTATTTTCATAAAAGTTCTTGTTGCGATGCGGCTATGAAATTCATGTTAGCCGATCAAGTCAATCGCCGCAGACGTTTAGTACCATGTACGAGTAAACGACGTTCCTGATTACTCGATTTACATCGACAAAGTGACACCCGTTTTAATGGATTGGAAATATAGAGGCCGGGGCGAGTTGCGAAATTGGAAACAAAGAAAAATAAATGCATGACGGAGCAAATTGTTACATTTGCATGAAGCTTTTTTGAATAAAGTTATTTGAAAAAGGAAATTTCATGAATTATTACAGGACACGATAAAATCCCGAAGAGAACATGCAAAATTAATTGACACTTGAGAAAATTGTGAACCATTAATCAAAGCTTCATCACAGAGAAACATTTTGAAATATTAATGAAGATTAATGAAGTTCTGATTGAATGAACATGTGTAGAATTATCTTGTAGTAAAAGGAATCGCATCCCATGCGATCTGTGAATTCAGTTTTTGTTTTTTTATAGGTAAACGAAAACGTTGCAATGAAAGTATTGAATTCATTTAAAATATTCATAGTTTCTGAAGTGGTAATGATCTCGTGCAATTATGCGACGGAATACTAAATTTTGAGTCGTTTCGTCATGAACAGTAGCATTACACGGATATTCTGCATGTAAAAGTCATCATAAATTTACTTCCAATTATTATCATCGTCATCATTAAAAGCTTAGAACACATAATCACACTGAACTATTGCCCTCTAGCTAGTAACTATTACAACCATCTTCTTCGAAAGAAACAAATTCCTTCGGGCCATTCAACTTCCTTTTCTTTCAACATCGTTTGACTCACGTGTTTCGATGTGTTTACTTCTACGAATACGCAATATTGTCACAGGCGACGAGTCGTGTCATGATAATGGCGGTAGCATCAAACGCATACTGAGTTGTTAAAATTTGAAAAGCCTTTTCTCTTCATGCATGTAAAAATATTTTTCGTTTATAAAATGTGAAAAGAATCTTGTAATGATAAAGTTTCTTGGATGCTGGATTCAAGAAACAAAGAGATAAGATCCTCTGTACCAGCTAGAATGTTTCCAAGTAAAAATGGATGTTGAACTCCGAATTTCGTACCACAAATTTGTATGGTATATCAATTCCACCATTTTTAAAAACTATAAAATTAAAACTTCGAATATATTTTATTCTGTGTACTGACAAATTATTTGTTCCAGAACTCTACGTGTTATCGAAAAAGCATGCTTGAAGGAATGTCAAGTGTTCCAACACCAAACCAACTTACCGGCTCTTATCCCACAATCAGCTCGCACTGAAGAACAAATGTCCAATATTTGAAGAAAGCAGAATGCATTGATAAGACGAAGTAAAACGAAGAGCGGAAAACATGTCGTTTGCAGTAAGAGTCTACCGAGCACAAAAGTCTCATCTCGGGAAAGAATTCACGGAATTGAGCGGGTCGTTTTGAGAGACGTTCGAAATTTCTCCTCGTACGAAAAGCAGCATGTCATCGAGCGGCGAATTCTCAACGCTCTCGAGCGGCGATGCGACCGGAACTGGCGAAGATTCTTTGCCGAGTTCCCGAGACGCTACGGCGGATGCCGCGGGTTCCGGAGTCGGTTTTATGCCCTTGCGCGAGTTCTTGGACAGATTTTCATTGCCGAGGGTTGTCAGAGTCGAAGGTGCAGGGGGAAGGCCTATTTTACTTTACAAGCAACAGCAACGTTCTCTTCGGGTCACAGCAACACTTCTGATGCACCGATACCGGCATGATGTTAAAGTGGGACCAGAAATAGTTATCCCAGAAGGTTATCCTGGTAAGTTACTTGGCTACAATGTAATATATTCCGGAAAAAGTTACCCGATACTGGAAATTACACGGAAAAAAAATATATTTGCTCAGTTTGCATGAAGCTGTACCCATTTTCTAGAATTGTTACAATATCTAAAATTTGGTTTATGCAGCTGATCTTTTAAATTACGAGCAAGGATTGATACAATGTTAATCTTTTTTGCAGCACAGAAGATATAAGGTTAGGTTAATCCAGAAATGAGCAAATCTTTTTTTTCCCGTGTAAGTTTTTGACTACAAGCATTATTTTTTACTTCTTTCGAAAACGTGGAATCATACGATATAAAAATCATGTTGAAGAAACCGGCATACTCACGTGCTACAATGTATACTACGGTGGATTAAAATTTTTGCAATCGGTAATTTAATACAATAAATGGTCAGAAATACACAAAGGAAATTAAATTTACTGAGAAAAAAATTAATGTAGGTTACAAATGTGGAATATATCAACTTGTTTATGTAGTTCGACATGAAATTCTCATGGGATTAGCATGCAAATAAAGAAGCTAAAATGAGCATACACGTTTTCATCTGAAAGTAATTGAGAACACCGCTGAATGAACGACGCAAACCGGATTCGTTATTATTAATAAATATCTCGAGTTTTCATAAGGAGATTGGAAGAATCCTTTCGATTGAATTACAAAAACTTTTGATGTTGCTTGTAATTACGAAATACCTTTCACGTTTCTTCCAAAGTTACGCTACATAGCGTAAAATTTCTCAACAAGAGTTGCGCCAAAGTAGATTTTCAATGCACTGGATATCTGTTTACATTTTCCCAACATTATATCATTCTTTGCGTTTCGTATAATAAATTTCAGCGTTTGATACAATCATTAAACTAGTTTTCCTAGCGTAACACGTAAACGGATAATTTAAAAATCTTGCGAATTATTCATTCGAATAATTTCCACCCAGCAAAAAAGTAGTGTAAAATTTAAGCTACTGAATGTTCCTTTGTAGAATCGTAGACGAGAAGAAAGAGTTTTGTCAAGAGCGCAGTTTATATCACAGCATGACTGCTTGGTCAGATAACAGTCAGACAACACACATGGTCTTCTTATGGTAAAAGATCTTTTTAAACGAAGAAGATGGTACCATTCATCTGTTACATTGTCCATGCCATAGCCACCTCCTCCAATGGTACTGTTTCACAATGTTTGAATGGAGCAAGATTCAATAATGCGAAACTTCTATAGCTACGTATGTATATCCGGGAACGGGAAGGGACAAATCGGAATATTTACATTCAAAACTGCTCCTCAAATTCACTCATCTCAAAAATTTAAAAGTTAAAAGAATCCAAATATCTTGTCTTATTCTTTGTCTATGAAAAATTAGAGCCTGAACATAGCATGTGAAAAAAAATCAAATATAATTGTACTCCGATAAATTACTTTTCATTTGCGCTGTCTTAATTGATTCTTCTAATTAAACCACTGGGTTAATTGATAAAATTTCTAATTAAACTATAAAGAAACAATTAATTAGTACCATTCAATTATTCCAAGATAACCCAAGTAATGCTATTGTGTAAAGAATTTCACATTAAAGTGATATTACAACATCCTCGTGATTCCGTTGCGATTGGCATCGGAGTTATACGTGAATTCTGGCGTACAATATCTTACCCGCTGTGTATACCCGTGTAACCGCGTTTATAGTAGACTCCGAGGAGATTTAACCCGAGCCCACAGAAGAAAGTAACAGATGGTTGTGGGTGGCAGTGGCGGATTAACAATGAAGCCAAGTTTGTATATGTCCGCAGGAAAAGGCACCGAACGACGCGCGCGTGTAGTCAATTGGTTATAGCTAGTCCTTTCATTAACTGCAGGGAAAAAATACTCTCGTAATATTTTCTTCAAACTCTTCAAGACTAACTCACATTTTGTCTACATCCATTACAATGATTATTTATTAGAAGAAACCGAGGTAATAAACATTACTTAAAAGCTTCAACAGGTACTGGATTTTTGATTTATGGAAATTATTTATCTGAAGACCACTAATTTGAAACAATACATGAATGTATGATGATTCACAAGGAGCATCGCGTCTATCCCGGAAGAAGAGCGAATATTGCAAATTGCTCTTTTTCCGCGAGCAGCGATTTGAACGCTGCGCGATACGGTTCGATTCCGTCGCTAGCGGCGTGAATACGTACGTCCGAGCATGTGTCTATTAATAGAGAATAAAAGAGTGCAAGGATAAATTGCTAGACAAGTTGTAAATCATAATTTTGTATTTTTCATCTACTTAGCATAAAATAATTTCACAATATTCATTCAGCGCTTTTTTTTCGGATATAAATTCTAATCTGCATTCTTGAACGATGCCCAATGCCTTTCATTTTTCTGTTAAATATATTTGTTCCAAAGAATCGAAGTGTATAATTACAGACTGATGAAAAAATTGACCTTCGAAATGCTTGGAATACATTTTGGTGTGCAATAAATATATTTCGAGATACTATCGCTCGAAAATTAGAAGATTTCTTCCCAGAAAAACCGAAAAGATTGAAAAATACATCGTAAATCAGAAGTTAGACTCTCGTAATAAAATATTTGTTCCAATGAATCGTGATTCACAGACTGATGAAAAAAATTGACCTTCGAAATCTTCGGAATAAATTTTGGTGTGCAATAAATATATTTCGAGACACTGTCGCTTGGAAACGAAAAGATTTTTTCCCAGAAAAACCCAGAAACTGGAAGTTGGACACTTAAAAGCAAAGAAATAAAAAATACGGAATAATAACCAAATAATTCCGGAGAAATTTAAAAAAAGTAAATCTGAAATGGAATGACCATTTTCAGTTTTCCATGGTGATGGACATTTCAGATGCAATAAAAATAATAACTGAAAATATGAGAAGAAAGAACAATCATCCGAACAATAGTTAAAGTGATCCGCGAGTATCGGGAAATTGCCCGGAAAAATCTGTGTTCAAATGAACATTACACGGGAATGTCTAGCAATGCAACCCAACGCATAGCGCACGCTGGAAAGGATATTATACAGCAATTCTTTCGAAGCGTTTACAGGCCTCCCACGATTCATCGACCGTTAGCATAAACGATAGCAGAGCCTTCCTGCGATTACGTCCTTTTTATTATCCACTCTCGATCTTTCTCCTCGACCTCTCTCAACGCACTCAGAGCGTCAACTCGTTTCTTGCGCATTGCATATAGCCAGCGAGTTGTCTATCTGTGCTCCGGCACTCACTTTATGTGCTCGAACGTCGAAGTTACTTAGGGGAAAAAATGCGTTTTCATAGAGCTTGTAGACATAACTCTTAAAAGCGCACTTAGGACTCACCTCACTGTCTATTTATTCCAACATAACGAAGAAAACATTTTAGTTATTTTCATGATCCCATGATTTCGTACATGTGTCGTCTTCGGATCGTTATTTCAGATTGTGAAAATTTAATACTCGCAGATTCCATTCATAAGGCTTGACTGGAGGTTTTCGAAAAAATTCTCCTCAAAGTCAAGAGCGCGGCTCGAAGCGATATCAGAAGCGGTCAAGTTCATTCGTGGGTGAAATGCAAAAGGCGCGAGGCGTGCGGAAGTTAAGAGTCCGCATAACCTTTTGATTTATTACGAGAAATGTGCTGCTAGTATTTCAGCCGAGCGTATAAGAGGATCGCGCCTGGTCCATCCATAGATCTCTCACCTCCGGATTTGCATGTCTTGAAAACGGGCGGAGGACGTGAAATCGAAAGTTCAACCTAGCTGCACGCAGATTTGCACGCCGCGGCACATGATAGGGAAGAGCGTGAGAATCGCAACTCGAGACGCACGAAAATGCATTACATGAATCGACACTGCTTTTAAAGCGGGTCAAACATTTTTCGTAATAAATCGATAATTTATGACCGACGAGTGCGAGCGTTTTAGAGCTGGGATCTGGGATTTAGAAACTCCTTTGCTCGAAGCAATTGCAACTAATTAAGGAGTTGCAGAGGTAAAAATTCACATTACTCTTGAAATTCAAATATCGTATATCACTGCTTTTACATTCCGCGTGCGGTAATGCATTTAAATGGATTTTAGTAAATATGGCCAAGTCCCTATTTAAATGTTTACTTTGTAACTTCAGATTAGACGATTCCAAATCATTTTACATAAACTTTATGATAAATAAATTGCACAGAAATCCGAATGTTAATGATTCTATCTAGATGGTAAAATATTTCGGAATAAAACAGCAAAACTGGAATAGCGATTTGACGAAGGTTACGCCTCCGCGATATGATTTCCATGTCGAAAACCAGAGTTAATTTTTTCGTAAAATTGGTGGACAAGTTTTGCTTTGTTTTTATTCAATATTTTACTAAATAGATAACACTTCTCTGTTTTTTCATCCTCTAATTGAAGATCAGAAAACATGTTTCTCGAGGTTAAGTTAACCCCAGGAATCCTCTTGAGATTATATGAAAATTGCATAAAAATCATGAGTTCGTAAAACGTGTATTCACAGATTCATTCATTTCATTAAATTTTATTGACAAATGAATTTTTCATTTTTTGTCGAATAATCATCCTCGGTATAATCTTGTGATTCGGAATCCTATCGAGCAGCTAATTTCGTATCAAAATTGGTTTACTCTCGATTATGCATTAAGATTCGCGAGTAACGCTCATTTTACGACTCGAAGAATTATTAAGATTCGATATTTTTGCAGCAATCTTACCCCACGCAAATGAATTCTATATCTGAAAGTCCAATGAGATTGCATATCTACATGCTTTTATCTCAGAAATTACTAGTGCTTGATTTTCACGTGCGTCGCCGGTTTAAAACCTCGATCGTAACCTCATCTTCAAGTATCGACTCGTTGGCATTTCTTGAAGGTCAGGACACCTACGCAATAGAAATAACAAGACAACTCGTACGGAATCGATAAATACTTTTTCATAACATTCGATAAATTCCATTAAACTACATGCTTTTATAACAATTTATACTAGATATCAAACCACTTTAAGGTCTATTCATATTAGTCACATGATATTATAAAGTTTCGCGATACTACAGAGTAGAGAATTCGACTTTAGCTTTGCTGCTTTGAATTGTATAACAAATAAATACTGCAAGTTTATAGTCGAGTGCTGTACGGGGCACGTTTGGAAGAAAAAAAGACAGCTAATTAAAGCAAAACGCGAGGAAAAACTGGACAATGTAATAATTCAACATCTATTATGCGATAAAGATGGTTTCCAAGTATGAATAATGCATAATGCGATTGAAAAGGAGTCTTGCTCAACGAGGCTTTCTAATAACTCAGAAATCGCGCCGCTAATTGCACAAGCACACCGCAAAGCTTCAATCACGCAAATAATGTGACCCTGAATAACAGCTAGCCTCATAATCTGAAATATCATTGTCAGTTCTTATTTACTACCTTCAACGGTACTTCTTACAACTTATTTCATGCATCAATATCATAGTCAAGGCCGTACGAACAGACAATTATTATTATTCATCGTCAAAAACATGTTCTACGCCAGGTGTCACCGGTTTATTAAAATTTAAATTTTGCATTATCGATTACGCATCCTTATCGATGTCAATTTCGCCATTGACTCATTTTTAACATGGAGTAATTAATTCACTGTTTAGCTATCAAGAATTAATTGTTCAGACATCTCGGATGGTACTTAGCTTCTCGCCGAGCAAATCGTCCAGCGCATTATCTCCGTCTTATGCTCTCGATTAAGTGCTCTCGAAACTCTTGCGAATGGGTTCGCGATCGCGGTCGCGATATCTATGCATCTGCAGCAACCGTCTCACAGGCGTGCCTGCCTAGCCATAGTATTTGGGTTAAGGCAGCATTAGATTGCACACTACGTGTTTATCGGAATGCAAATGCATTGGGGACGAGTGACGGATTGACGCTGAAATATTTGACTTTTCGCTACTAATCAAACCGCGCTTTTTTATTGCGAAAGATCTCGGCGTGCTCTCTACACCTTAATTGCCGCGTTGAAACTTTATCAACAAAACTGATGTTTAACTGACGTTGATCACCAGAATGTGTCGAGAATTTATCGAGGCAATTAAGGTATGAAAATAACTAGACTTTTGAGAATCAAACATTTGGCTGATCATGAGAAATAGCGAGCCGTTTTTCATCGGCTTCCAAGTATCTTTTGCCGAACAACATTTGTCACCGCGCAAAACAATGCCGAAAAAAGGTTCATACAGTCGCTACATTGAATTTAATTTCAAGTCACGACATAATGAGTGGCCTGGGTTCTCGGGCCGAGTGCTTTGACGAGTTTTCTCCGAAGCTGAATGAAGACAAGGCGAGTGCAGTCGTCGACGAAAGTCACGCCGTGAGAGAGCCTCGATAAACATTGCTGCGAGCAAGAGTTTTTTGTCAATTCCCACACTTCATTACACAGCCCCTCTGGAATTACGAATTACGTATGCTACGTGTACGCGTGGTGCCGTTGGCTTCGACTGGCAATCAGCGTTTGTTAAATGAATTATTGTGTCGAACATGGAAGGCGCGGCAGCATTCTGTGCAATCCCAAGACGTTGCACATACACGAAGCGACATTTACTACACGCAAAGTGACCCGTGTTTAGAACATAATTGCGTTAACGAACTGCCTGTTTCATAACAGTTCTTCTCGTGTAGGACCCCGCCCACAAGGATGAGGCGAGTTCGATCCACGATCGTTGGAGACAAGAGCGAAAGTTATCACTGCCGGCATTTTTTCGCGATCATTTGCTGCTATCAGTATCAATCGTAGATACTATCGGTAGTTCTACGTGACTAGAAAATAACGTGGGCGTATCTTACAAATCATACGGAACGAGTGATTGTCAAACAATAGACTAATTGTTGCGGCAACGATAATTCGACGCCGAAAGCGATGATTGGAACGAAGCACAAATTTGCAAAGTTACGACGTGCCGTTTTCTGTACTGTAATTTTACAATTACCGCGATTCTTTTCCCCTTTTTTTTCGCCCGCTTTAGCAGATGTTCCTTATCCGTAATTTCGTCTTCTCGTAACGTTCTTTTTCAACGCCACTCCCGGGCGAGGTTTTTTATGCTTTTTCAATAATTCTTTTTCATCATCTCGTACATCATCTTTTTCGTTATTTTTTTGCCCCGTGTATTTTTATTCCTTTTCTTCTTTAGCTGTTACTGCTCATCCCGCAATTTTGTGGGGAAAAAAAATAAATAAAAGAAAGTAGGAAGGAAGAGCTCGAGAATTCCTGAGGGCACCGAAGCTTGTGGAGCAAACGCGAAGCCCCTACAAGCAATTTGTTGTACCACGCAATGAAGAACGTATATTTAGTGCCATGGGGGTTCTCGCAACCCCCTCGGTTATTTACATCTGTGGTGAACAGCCATTTGATGCTGAGAAGATAACGTAAAACGGCTTAAAGTGTTTAAGGTTCAACTCCATTTCTTCCCTCAATTAATAGTATTACTAAAGTAGGAAATAGAAGAGAATTTCAATTTTCATTTTTCCGTGGCCTTGACAATGGCAAACAATGCCACTAATTCCCGATTCTTTATCCATCTTGGATTATTCAATTTCTGTATCTCAATGCATGATGTGAACTTGCAAGAATTCATGAAGTATAAAATTTTGATTGGACAAATGTTGTCTTCCAATGTCACTTTCAAACACTTGGTAGCGTCGGCTTCATTTCCACTGTAGCTGCTTAAAAGGGTAATTTAATATTATGCAGACCCCGGCGCGTCTAGCTTGTCATATTTATACATATTTATGCATGTACGTCGCTCAGCGAGAACCGTGGACAGCGACGCAGGTGTGCTTGGGATCATTAAAATTAGCAGGGTTTCTTGCGGCGTAAGAAATTTATTGATGGCGTCTAGAGCTCCAGCGAGATGCTGTTCGCAATCCCACGTCCAATCTCGCGGATTGTAAACATCCTTAGCCCACTGTCTCGGGATCTAGGGATGATCAAAGGATCGCGTTCAGAGCCGAGCATCGATTCTCGCGTTCAACGCACCGATTTAACAAGAGTGACAAGGGAGACGTGTCCTGCTGTTGATACGAGAAAGCCACTTTCATAGAAAAGTGGATTAACTTCTGCAGCTCGTTGCAAAGTCACTCTAATGCGTGGAATTAGAAACCTAAGAACGAGTTAAATTATTAGAGTTTCCTTGTTTGGATATAATGATAATAATTGGTGATGAAACCGTTCTATTACGGTTCTTATTTTATGCTCGTAACTTTCCGGAAGTCATAACACCAACACTTACGATTCAAAGTAAATGCAGGAACGCGCGTTGGTAATGTGTCTTAAAAATCAGAAACGCGATTAAATATCTTGCTCTTTTTAGCGTTCATCACTCGAAGGGATGGATGAAGCGATGTTTAATTTACGTTGCTACGAAGCTTTAATTTACGTTGAATCTCACGTGCTAGCACCGAATACATAATTCCAAAGTACATAAATTTTCAAAACACGTTATCTGCATTTTTGCACTTGTCATGCACCGTACACCATGAGACGCAAGGCACATTCCAGTAGCCCTTACTGAATCGTGTCCATCGGTAAATGTAGGATTTCGATTGGCTCCCGGTGTGTAGGAACCGAATGAATAATTCATGCGAAGGTCCATGTATGCGGAGATCCTTATTAATGTCCACGAGGAATTACTTGCCCTGCGTGTCGTGCAGGACCACCGCGAAGTTGCAAGTTTCGCGCGCACTCGCTGAAATCTTATGCGTGAAAAAGGGAAGTTTCTGTTTTCCAGTCAATAAATGTCCGCTCGATTGACGAGACGTTATTGCTAAATAAACTGATCCATTCCTTTTTTTTTATCAAACTCCAACATTTTCTTTGCCAAAAAGGTTTTCGCTCGAGCGGGAAATTCAAATGTTAAATTTTTCCTTGTTACTTTTTTGTTTTGTTTTCACAAGTTGGTTATCGTGTTGCAGAAAAAATTTATAAGGTGATGCGTTTATGAGTTACGGCATTAATGATAATAAATGAACTTCGTCGAAAGAATCGTCTCAAAACCTTTCTGGTCCTTCCGAGAAATTCGGTTCCTTCACAATGGGCCCCATGAGCTTGGAAGATTTAATACTCTCACCGCAGCTTAGATGCACCGACACCGTTGCAATAAGCGATTTTCGTCGAATGCCAATGATTTATAAGCCTGTCACACCCTCAGCGAATGAGCCTCGACATCGTTATTTTTGCGCGTCGCTGATCCCGATGTCGAAGATTCTCGTTAAAATTTCGATTATTAATCTGATCCAAGATAAAAATCTTTCGATAAAGAATTTGCATGCCTAGAATTCGGCACGAAGTTACGAACATTAATATAAAGCTTATGAATAATAAATTTTCAATTTCAGGAAAGTAATTACGATCCGACGATAACTTTAATCGATCGTTAACTTCAAATTTCAAATTTGTACGCTCGTTTCATGCAAACTTTTTTGGACCCGTTTGGTATTTTTTTCTTCTTTCTTCTGCAGTTTATTTTTTTTTTTTCAAGGTTGGGGCTGCAGATTTTCATTGGCGTTAGGTGTCCGTGCTACAGTTATGCACATAACAGCACACGGCCTAAGATCTTTTACGCTTAACAGCACTTCGGTGTTACGATAATGGGATGCTGGTGCATGATTCTGCTACGCTGTTTCCATTAAGCGACGATCTGGTCTTTCGTCCTCCCTCATTCTTTTCCTCCCATTCTCTCTCTTCTTCTCACTAGTCTTCTCCCTCGTCTAACGCAATTATCGCTGAAACGCACAACCGATCGAATTCCATGGTAATCTTGAAAATTTCCTGTTATTTATGTACGTATAATCACCTAGGCGTTCACTGTTATCTGCATGATTTTCATTCAAAGTATTCTTTAGAAATAAAAGCTACACTATACTTTCCAAATTGTCTTCGAGTCTCAATCTTCTCTGTTCTCAGCAATCATGACTCGTTTTCACTTCGGAATCCATAAAATCATCTAACAAATTGATAAAAAGCAGCATCGATGACTTAATTGTAATTGCATTAATAATCTGTAATCGTCTACCTTACTTCCATTGCACAATTTGCGCAAGGAAGGTTAGATCTGTCGGCCTGTAGCCGGAAGTATCGTGAAGGTCGACGAGGAGGAAGTGCAATACTAGTAATTTTAGCATGCCAGTAGCACTGCGCGTACTATAATTTCTTGGACTTCGATGTATGCTTAACGAGAGCGGTGGGTTCTTGCTCCGGGACGCAAACTCGCATAAGTCGAGAGCAACGGCTCCCAACGTAATTTGACTAATCGCCCTCATTCAATCTTATAGTTTGGATAATTTTAGCATTAAGAAATGCCAAAATTATACTTCTCTTATGTAAAACATATTTTTTAATCGTCAAAAACATTTCAGGTAAAAATTTTAATATTTAAATGAGTTTTTTTTCCATCGATTTCACGGACAGACATGGATACACGTAATTTCTATAATCCGTAAGGCTATCGAAAAAAATCGACTCCCATCCTCGGAAATCTGCCATGTACTGTGACGACGCAAATATAAAATAATGTTCTTTCCATAGAGTAATTTTCAGTTAACTCGGACAATATTCGCAAAAAAGCATCGATAATGATCATATAAAACGTCTCTATTTTACTATAGATAAAACAACCGTTATAGAATTATAATAATGATTATATCTTCATCACAAAGATGCCATCGTGTCCTTAAGGTATTTTACATCCTGCTCTTTAGAAGGTAATTTAGGCCTTTATACCCCCTAAGTCATTTTCCGAATGTCCAGAACTAATATCAAATTGGTCGATGTTGAATCGCAAAAATGTCAAACACAATCATGGAATTTCATGCACTAAATCGTATTTTTCTAGAACCGTAGGGAAATTAGTCCATGTTTCCAATAATTTGTATACTCCGTCACTTCCGGGGTGAAGCAGCGTCGCAAATTACAGGAATGGTAGAAACAAAAATATCTGCAATAGCGATTTACGATCAAATAATATTGATTAATTTTACAAACGGCTCAGCGTCAATTGTGTAATTTATCACCGGTGCCGTACGTCGTATGACGCTCGGTGAGTAGATATCTCATCCATGTACCGTAAGTAAAACCCGGTAAAACGGCTCCGCGGATTCGAGTCGACTATTGATAAATCGTCTTCCGCGATAAACACGCTTTATTGCTATTATTAGGGTTTATCCGCGACATCTAAGAATGAATGCGGGAAAAGTCGACGCGATGACTTTTCTGCCTTTAGATTGGCTCAGATTAAAAGTCTGAATCTCGATCCTGACTTCTTCATCATTGGCTTCTGGTTTGGCGGGATCCGGTCGTCTCTTCCTACACACACACGATAACGCGTTCAACGCGATTTAATTTAATTCAGCGGGTACGAATTAAAAAATCCATTCAAAGACGGTATCAAGTAATATCAGGAAGAAACGCGCGTAATGAGGACTTTAACTCTTCCTAATTTATGAATCGCTAGAACTAAACTGCTTTATTGATTATACAATTAATAGACGCTAAAATTATCGCTATAATAATTGCGGAAAAAGTTATTTTCTCTGTTTCGAAAGTGCGCGAAAACATTAAAATGAAATTTTATGATTTCCCGCTGCTGGAATTTTGAAATGTTTCTTTTTCGTTGAAAAAGTCAAGAATCGAAGGTGAATCTTGTACGATTGTTAGAGGGCCAGGTCGTTATCGTTCCCCTGTTCAACAGTATCCTATTTCAACTTCTTCCCGACGAACGTGAACTCTGTATTGTATGGCGACGTTATAACGCTCGGCTCACACCAACCAATCGGCTTCGAGCGCATACCTTTAAAAGGAACAAAGTGCGGTACTTATGGCGCCAACAATGCTGCCGAACACACGCCGTTTTATCAACGGAGGCCGCCATTACCTCGACATACAAAGTTGAAGGGTATCGATTCCATGATCGCGCGTGTACAGTAATTGTCGATGATATTGGCGAGCTCTGACGGAACAAAGCTTCCGATCTTGAGTCTTTACCACCATCGACAAAGTCGGCGCTCGTTGCCACGGACAAAGAAAACGCTTTGCGTCGATTCAACGAGAAATAGACATTGTTTCAGGAAGATGCGAAATTTTTCCGTAATAATTGGTCGCTTCTGGCGAACGTAATTCAACCATTTCTTATCGTTATCGAAGTTAAAAAAGCAGACGGATATGAACGCAGCATCGTTATTGCGTCGACATTGGTTTTCCCGGAAGAAATCAAAAGTGGTACAGATGCATAAGAGGCGTGTATGAGGCAAGGTCGCGGTCTGCAGGAGAAAGTAATCGATTCATTCCTTACAGCCAGACGAACGATCAGTTGCGCCAAAGATCAGGGCGCTCACAGCGCTCCCGTGTACGATTCTTAATTACTCTTGAGCGAACAATTTATAACCAACGCCATAACATTTACTCCGTATCCGGGACTTTCCATTTCACTTATTCTGAATAGCGAAAGCCGTCGTGTCATAGTTCACTTAACACAATTATTTCAAATATTTCCCTGTGAAATATTGGTATTTGATGACGGAAAAAATACAATGCCGCATTCAAACCATGCTTCGAATTCAAATCATTCCTTCCAATACGAATGTATTTCACATACAACGTTCTATTTGTGCCCAAAGTGGTTCGAAAGAGGACCATATTCGTCTTCGCAGACATTACGTTATGTCACGTGTGAATAATTTCACCAAGGGAATGGAAAGAAACGAAAAGCTTGCGACATTCGGTATTCGATATCCCGCAAAGAATCTGATCGAGACTTTGTTGTACATTCAATGATTCAAACACGTTACAACTACCGTCTTCCGCGACGGTGTTATGATACGCCTACATCTAGACACACGGAGTAGTCGACAATACGTTACATCAGGCATCTTCCCACACTCTCTCCTAGGGAAGAGGTTGATAGGTTAACTAGGAAGCTACCGCATGAATGCTCATACGCATGCAAATATAATTATTACGCTTACTTACGCACCCATGCGTTACGCAATCCTGTCCACGGTGTCACGCATCGGGGGTAACGCCTACACGCATGCGACGCCATTCTTCACTATTGCGAATTGCGACTAAGCGACTAATTGATTCCGTAGCTCCGGAGTCTGTGTTCTTTAGCGGAATATCAGTTTCTACCGCGAACGTGTGAGGTCAACGGTAAATTTCAGTCTAAGCTTAGCTGACCGTTTGTAGAAACTACCGACTTTTAGTGGCTAACCACTGTCCCATTCGATCATGTCGTACGAGAAACTTTTTTCGAAACAACGATATCATACTTCCAATATCGCGTCAGTTTTCTAAAATCATAGTCAGAAGATACAGACGAGTTCAGGCAAGAAAATTTAATTACTTTTTTCTAATTGTATAATATTGCATTTATTAATGCAGAAAGATACTCTTCCGTTGAAGAAACCGACACGAGAGGAAAGGCGTATTATATAAGATATAAGTTGGCTTGAATTCCCAAGTTCAGTGGGATAGAACTTACGGGAAAGCGGTTCACGGAAGCTACCGGCATCCGCGTAATGCGCTTATCGGCCTCGCGAAATTATACGTTCGAGTTAATTCGACCAGTTGGAAAAAGGGTTCGATGATACTTGACAAGATTATAGAGTATGTCCCATTGAAAAATCTGGTGTACGTGTCTCGAAACAATTTTGGCGTTGCGTTCTAACGGATTAAAAAAATGACAGGATGCATTTTTCGAATTAGTATGGGAATAATGTATATCCTCCATTTGTACATCACTACTGAGCAATTTGTTAGAAAATGTGGGAGTATCGGTCGTGAAAATTAGTGGAGGGCTTGGCATAGTTGAAAATACTCAGGAAAACAAACTTGTGTCGGAGGAGAAGCCAGCGATTTTGTAAAAGAATGTCGGGAAAGGAAAAAACCGGCAACTCCCAAGGAATTCAAAAAATTCCGGTGGCATAAGCGACGAGACTCAAGGACGCTTCTCGGACTGCGTTTCCGATGCGCAGGTCACGAGGTTCAAGAAGTGGAACATTGCTTAGTTCTTTGGAAGACACATCAACTGTTCTTGACTTTTCTGCACCTTTAGCTTCAGAGTATCTGCTACTTGAAAGAAATCTAGAGGTTAACATAACCTAAAAACCTAACTGCGGTCCTTTGCAATTTTAATAAATGTTCAAGATCCTAGCCGATATTTTAGCCATAATCTTTCTCGAGTCTTCATTCATTTTTCTTGCTAACAATGTGCTGCTTCATGTAACTATGAATCAAAACAATCATGCATCATTACGCGAAACAATCAGTGCTCAGACGCAAATTTCACAAAAGCATTTTGATTCAAGAATTTAATGGATTAGCTGTCATCGCTTGACAAAAAATGTGAAACGAACGACGAGATGATTGTGCGTGAGGGAAGGAAACTGCTATTACACAACGTGAAAGCAGGATTGCACTTTTACTTCGCCCTGACCTCCACAGCAACGATCGTGATGCATGACCACATCCTTAAGTTTCGACGATGAATGAAATTCGTAAGCGGATACTGTGATAAATTCTCGGATTCAATATCTCATAACACGAAATGACAAAAATGCTAGGCTCGGCCATAAATTTCATCCGTAACGGCACATAACTTCAAATGCATGATGCATAAATGAGAAACAATGTTTCGGTAATAGCAAATACGGTAATTCCAATTACATGAACATGTCGAGTTTTGAGATGAAACTTCACAAGACTCTCCATTCCATCGTCCGACGTTGTCCATTTCTTTTGTTCTATCAGATAACGCGACGTAACCAGCGTTACATAATCTGCTCGAGCCAAGATTCGATTAATTTGCAATCACCTACAATCGATGTCACGATCGCTCTTCCGTCTATGAATCTCATTCGAGGATTCAAGTCCTGATGCAAGGACCGTTTCGTCGCGCAATTTAATGAAGCGCCTCTAGCAACACAATCTAGCATCACATTATGTTGGCCACTAATTCATTCCATTCCACATTCGCATCGTAAGAACGGACAAATCGGATCCGTAGTGCCTTTGAAAAGGTTACTTGTAGGCTTGACTTTGTTCAATTTGAATTTCAAATAAATCCATAAAAGATCCATTTTCAAGGAGAAATCAATTTCTTCGGAAAGCGATAAAAATCAAGAAGGATAAAAGATGCGATGAAAAATGTCCAACTCTTTTGTTGGGCTGTGGTATAATCAATTTCTTGGATGCGTCCTGTTTTGACCTTCGGAGCCACTTAACATTTGGCCCTGCATAAACATTAACTTGAGTTAATCGAATATTAATGTCAAACAGTACCAGTAACTGTAACCAGACAAACTCTGTCGGGCTGATGCATTAATGTATATAAGGTAGCGAACAAGGGTCTCTTATCAAGATAATATCCCGCTTTCGATCCCGATTCCAACAAGGCTCTCGTATCTTTTCATGACTTCTGAGTAACGGGCTGAACTGAACCATGAAACGTTTGGGGCAACTCACGATGTTGACTCGTCCCTCATAAATTACGACCCACGATTGTTCTATTTTTTATTGCCATTGCAATGTTCACTTTTTTCGCGCAGCGACGTTAATTATAAAAGAAATACGGTGAAATTTGACGATTAAACTGACGAACGACGCTTTCCCATGCTGAACATCGGGCTATCGTTTTCAGCTCGACCGACATCTTCGCAGGGTTTTCATGAATTTATGTGCAAATTTTACGATCTCTCTTGGTGCACGTATGATCGAGTCAGCGCACGCTGATACTTCAAAATAACAAGACAATGCGAAGTCGCGACGTCTTTACAGCTAGCCAAGCCCAAAAAATGTCGACCATAAATCCTTTATAACGGCTTGAAGTGACTTACGTAACCGATCGACCAGATCGTTCCAACGCTACACTGGGGCAGTTTATTATCTACTTTTGCTGGCTAACCTAGTTAGTCTAGACCGTTTTCGTCGCAGAACTTCTCCTGGACACTCAATTACTTTCATTCTCGTCGAAAACCATAAAATCATTGGTTGTAAATGTCAATAATTTACATTTTTAACAAATGAAACGACGATAATAATTTCGGGAAATTATAATAAGCCAAAAAAAGTCTTGGGAACTATAGTGTTTAAAGTAATAAAAACCGGCACTCCAAGTATTGAAAGTAGATATTTAAAATTATTACTTCAAGTATTTATTCGAAGTATTAAAATTAAAGTTGTGAAGTCTGAGCAATATTAAAGAACCAATACTTAAAAATAGTGAATATTGGGATTAGAACATTAGGATTTAAAACGTGAATTATTTCCATTTGTTGAGACAATTTCAGCTGAAATATCAATTAACTTTACAGTTCTAAATTATTATAGAGCCGTACATTAATTAGTGCAGCTCAATATCTCCGAAAATAGTATGCAAGTACAATAAAATTTGGAAAATTGTAGATACCAGAAAAGTGTCAGAAGTTTATTGTTAATAAAAAGGTAAAATGGCGATAACACACGAAACATTCAGCGTGAATTGGATGGGTCGTATTAATTTGTTGATAATGCAACTTCGTACCTTGAACGTGAAAGGCGAGTGGTGAAAAAATGATTTATGCCAACAGTTAACAGCTGCGTCATAATATACTGCGATACTGAAGCTTTGTAAATTTGGCCCAAGGCGAGTAATTTTGCAAGAATCTTCTACTCCGAATTTTCAAACCACCAAATTGCCCAGTCAAAAAGACTGTATTTCATTCATCCAAAAAGAACACGACGTATATACAAGACATTGTTAAGACCAGGCTGAAAAAAGATTGCAGTGCATTTTTATCGTTAAACATACCATAAATATACATTCAAAATTACGTTTAATTACACGTCTGGCTACCCGTACATGGCTGAGCATTGTTCGAACTTTTACTCTCGCCTGTATGCATGTATCGTACATTTTCATCTGCAAAGTGTCGTAACGTGTTTAGGCGGACACGTCTTTCCTTTTCCCGTTTTTTTTCGTCTCAAACGGGATGCTAGCAATAATACGTATATACAGTCATTACTTGGGATGAAAAATGCAACCTACAGGAATTAATTTTTCCTACATAAGTTCGTATCACTGATGGAGTAAACGAAGGAAACGCGGCTCAGGAGCCAATTATATCGCGGCTCGATTAGCGACTATTGCAGTTGCGACCCTTATCGAACGGGAACGTAATAGGTACCAGGTATTCGGCAACCGTGTTTTCACTATCGCCAACAATTATCTTCAGCCAATAAAGGTTCGGTCAAGCTAGTTCTGCCGTATTTCCGTTCTTGTTGTACACCGTAAGTTTCCATTACAAAGTTAAAACTCACTTATAAAACGTCTTAATTAAAACGCAGGAATTCTCGGCGATAACATGGATTTTGCAGTGTATGACATTGGATTTCCGAAATCCGTTCTTTTGGTTGATCTCAATCAAATCATTCGTCACGTCTCCAACAAGTACAACCAGACTTTTAACTCAACTTTCTTTCAAACACTTTTTTTACGCGCATAATCAAGATGAACTTTATCCAGCCTTACGCGAGATCCAATCGGTACCAAATTGGATGCAAAAACCTGGACTTCAAACAGGAAGTGAGATTGGGGAAGGACAGAGCGGTATCATATCTTTGATTCTCGGATCTCGTTCAAATAATTTGTGTCGGAATGTTGTCCAAAGTGAATCTCGCTTCGAATAGCTTTAATCTGAAACTGGATTGAGCTCAGATAAGAATTGGATAAGAGCCCATGTGAATCGCCGAGACTCGCACTTGTCCCATATTTGCTTCGTCTCAGACTTAACGAAACCCGTAAATAATCTCATCGGATCTGATCAAGCCTTATTAGATTCAAGCCAAATCTCATTATCTCTCGCGGAATACAAGCTTTTACCGCTAAAAAATTGCGAAAAAACCGTCCGTAAGATGTATCAATCTTCCGCAATAAAATAATCACGACACCTGAATAGATGTCCAGGTTCCCAGAGAACTCTATCAGGAACTTGATCCACTATCGAACGATCAACGGTACCCTTGTCGGAATGATGACAAAAACAAGAGATTAGCGTCCCGATAACTCGGGATGTTTACACTAGAAATAGCCTCGTGAGCGAGAGATACTCGCTCGTGGTACGAACGAATTTTTATTATTGCGCTCGATCCGCTCTTCGGCCAAGCGTATGGAATTTATTGTTCTTCATTTTCTTGGCTGTATATGCACCCGCCCCGGGGAGAGACCCCTCTTCTGACTCTTAGTACGAGATTACATTGTAATGCTCGTATAAGCTGTCGGTTGATCTATAAATTTCTGATCCCCTAATAAAAGTAGCATCGGTACAGGGCGCAAGGCCTAGCTGTAAATCAATCCAAGATGGTAAAGATATGATCACGTATGCCAAACGCTCGCGCGCGCGCGCGCGCACGCTCGCGTTCGCCAAAGCAAGATGGAAAATCGCTAATCGGCGCTACGAGTTATATGCCTCCTCTTCTGAGTAGCGTGGACGGGAAACGGATGTTTACATACGCTTGTAAATTATCTGGCCGTTACGTTCGATGCATTACGGGCCCCGCGCGTCTCGCGGTTCAACAATAAATTATTAATTTATCTTATTGCCGGCGGCCGGAACGTTCAGGACGTTTTCATGATCAGCCATCGAGCTGGGTGCCCACGAGAAAGGCGGATCTCCGACAGTCATCAGCCACAACTTTAACACGTAGACAAAGCTTATGAATATGCGTGCGAGGGTGCTAGATGCAACTATACGAGCTCTCTCTTGCTCTCGAACTTTTTTCATTACTGGATCGAAAGTACTTTCCAAGTTACCGTCATTGTCATCAGCTGTCAAGGCTGCAGGCGCAATGATTTACGTTGCATGTGAAGAAAAAATTTTAGATTGCAAATTGATCGTGTGAAAGATTTATTCCCTCGCGAATCGTTTGATAATATTTTACATCTGAAACGGAACTACTGGACGGTCTAGATAAGGCCTGAATTTCAACTAGTCCATATCTAATCTGTATATAAATTGGATGTAATGTAGTCTTGGTAAGGGCAAATTATTATACCGTCTTTACCTGTTTATGCGGATATCATAATTATTATCAATGTTTTTTTCATCACACCTGCGCTGCTTATGTTTAATCTTATCTTGGATTTGGCTACTTCCTTTCGTGAAATCTTTAATTGACAGTGCAATCCATACGAAAGAATGCTTTTCCCGTACACGACGAAACTGGAACACGTTCCGGTCGGCTCGGCAATGGTGACATTTGTCACGTTCTCGTAAGAATGTTACTTTATGGCCGCGACGAGTTGTACAACGCGACATTGCATTCTGCTTGGCACACATATGTCAACTTGCTCTACACGAAAGGGAAAACTTTATTTTAAATTAGAGTGTGCCCTTTTTTGTTCTAGGTTGGTTCTCGGTCGTTCCGAATAACAGCGGTACCGGAAGTGCTCGGGTCTACAGGAGAGTCGGCGCGCTGGTCAAGGCAGGTGTACCCGCATTTCTGCTCGCGAAACCGCTGAGGGCTTACACTTTGACGCACTCCAAAATGGGTAAATTCCCCTTTTCTCAAAAATGTACTTGCACCAACTAATTCATTAAAAATGTTTCCGAAAAAATATCCACCGCAACCAATAATGACATACTTATCGAAATCGCAATGAACGTCGAGAATCGGATAGCCAAGCACCCTCTTGGGACGCGGTCGTTATCACGATGCAATTACGATAATGTGGAATTGTCCCTAGAGGTGATGAGAACGCGAAATAGTTTCCAGGCACCCAGGAAAGATTAAACCGAGATTTTATGGACACTGTGAAAACCGAACGCGAGCTGCGGTTTCGCGGTGCTTCGTCGCGATAAACGTTTCAAGAAACTAAATGATACGTGGGAAACGTAGACTCTGACATTTTGTAATTAAGCTGAAATGGCAAGAAAAGTTTCTCGATCTCGAATTACGAGTCCCTCTTGTCGATAAAAGTTAGTCCTGCGCTGGACCCAATTAAATCTATGCTCAGACGGAATCCAAATTCAACGCTGTTGCGAGTATCAACTTTTCTTTATCGTCGCTACTTTTTATCGTGGGTTATATTCCTTTGCCATAAACACATAAATCGTGCTTTTTCTTCAGAAGGAGTACATTTTACATGGTATGTCACAATACTAGTATTGCAAATACTTGAATCGCTATTGTTACAGCCGCCATGTGATAATGCTAAAATAGTTAGGTACAAGGGAGATTATTCTCCTGGGTGCAGTGGCTGGCCGTGACACGAATGACACTGTGTCTCCATTGAAATAGCCCAGCCCGACGGCTTTGTTGTCATCGTCGCTTGACAGGACTTTATAACCGTAACGTAGGCGAACGTTACGAGAGGCATGTAACGTAATAGGCACGCAGCCCGCAGTGAAAGCTGCTCACTTCTTACAATATGCCATTATGTCATTCCGCATATTTACACCGTAAAAACGCTCCCTCGCTCTTGAAAGTTTAAAGTGCGATGGGGAAATTGCACTTATCGTTCTCGAGATTCAGCCTGCGATTCTTCATGACATTTCCATTCCCTACTATCGAAACTCGCCATTCAATAAATCAGTCAACAAAAGTCTTTCCAACGTGGAAAAAAATAGATTTGCCAGGTCAGCAAAGAGCGTGCACAATTTTTGGTAACACACCTTTTATGCTGCTGCGGCAAAAACTAAGAACAACTTTTTTCTCAATCGCTGTTGCAGAAAATGGCAACTTGAGGGCTCACTACACCAAGACGACGGTCCGAGCGGGAGAGGTCTTGCGCTTGACGGCGGTTTTCGAAGACACCCGGAAGGCATGCAGTGCATCCGCGATAGCAGGTGTAGCGAGTGGTGTGCCAGAGGGCAAAAGTTCCAGATCCTCCGAAAGGGATCAGTATGCTCAGTGCCTCGACTCCCACGGACATGAGCTATTCGCACCTCTGTCTACCAGGGGCGAATTCTACGCGACTTGTCAAAGTGGAAGCCTTGACACTGGCAGTGACGCGGTGCTGTACAGGGTGCATCAGCTCGCGAGACGGGATCTTCCGCTTAGGGTAAGATATGACGAAGGTGAAAGAGATTTACTCTAGAAATAGGTCTATTTTCCATCAGATATGTCTTCAACCCGATACTACCCGGAAATTTCACTTGGCATTAATTTCTAATGATTCGTCTTCTCAATAAAAAACTTGGGATTATCATGTTCATAGAGGAATATGAATGTTACAGGTTCGTCTCGTAGCGGGACCACTTCCAGTTCCGCTTCCAAGGGACTATAGCGGTCTGATGCAGCTAGAGACTGCGACTAGAGGACCAATTGTTCTAGGCTGTGCTGTACCTTTGATTCCAGAGAGACCCGTGCCAAACGCAACGGTACCTGAGCTTCTAGAACTAGTTGCTACCGGGCCCACAGCACCCAGGGTCAAAAGGGCGCGTCTAGGTTGTCCTTCGGAAGCAAGATTACTCGCGTCACCAAAGATGCAACGACTCCTGTCGGCATGCAGGTACTCTATCTCACCCTCAATCTCCATCTTCCGCGTAATACTTCAATGTAACCATCTGTTTTTCTAACAGAAGAGCGCTGGATCAAAGAGCAACGGAACCTCGTGTGGCCCCTCCAAAGCCAGTGCCCATAGCCGGGGCGCAATTGAAGGAGCTACACTTAAAGGAAATCAAAACGAAGCCAGAAGCTAAACCAATACTGCAGAGCTTGAAAGAGAGCCTGGAGCACATCAAAAAAACCACCATCAGGGATCGGAGTCATTCGCGCAACGCTTCAGGTACCGGTCTCCTCGAAAAGATCAGCAGGATAACCCAGGGACATCGTAGCAGAAATCCCGCGAAAAAGTCCGCGTCTTTCACCTTTGCCGTTAGACCGGAAATCGGGATGAGGTCACCGGAACGCTACGCCAGTCTCGAGTCGGAATCGAATTCTTTGCTGGCCGTGAATTCCTCGCCATCAGGTAACGCGGGTCTCATTTTCGTTCGTTACGAATTGGGACTGGGATACTCATTCGTGTAAATTTGTTTATCCAGGGAACAGGTTGCAAGCGCAAAGGTCCGTGTCCACCAGCGTCCTTGAAATTCACTCCGATTCTGATCCGCCGTATTCCAAGGTCCGAGACAGTCTAACCCCAACGCCGCCAACGCCTCCACCCCGACTCGAAGAGATCTACGCAGAAATCTGTGAGCCCACTAGCAGCTGCCAATTTTCTATATTTCCCCAGGACGAGAAGCCTCCACCGCCGGCGAAAGCGAATGTACGCGGGAAAGAACGGATCTATCTTAAAATCACCAAGCGTTTCGGGGCTTCTAGTTTGAATGAGAAAGACGACGAAGATGGGATATATAATGCTATTCGTTGAATCACGTCACGAATCTACTAGAAGACTGATAAATCCCATCCTCAAATATGTTTTGGGGATGGAAAAGAGCAAACGTCCTTTGGCCAAGGCAAGGTCATCGGGGAAATGAGGACAGTGCGAGGAAGAAAGTAGCCAAGGTCACGAAAGAAAGTTACCTATTAATCACCCATCATGGTCCAGGGAATTCCTTGGGTTTTATCGTTCGGTTCGTCCCTTCGTGCAACTTGGGAGTTGCGTGACGTTTACGCAAAGGTATAATTACCTCGCAATGCCACTTCCAACTTCGTAGAAACTGTAAGTTTGCGGGGATTTCTTTCGAGGCAAAAGAAAATGAACGAAAAGGCTGGTAGGAGAAAAGGGGGAAAAAAAGGAGGACCTGTCGAAGTGGTGAACGATGCTGCGAGACCTGGAGCCTTCCACGCGATCACAATTTGTATGGTGTATATATACTCAAAGCTGTGTAATAAAAAATGTACAAAATATGTGCCTCGCGTGACGATTTATTTTATTTCTAGTAATCACATCGTCTATCCCGAGATCGAATTATCCCAAAGGTAAGGTCAAAAACCCGCCTCGGATGATTTCTTTGCACTTTCAGAAAAAAATCTGTTGCGAATACAACGATACACTGCTGCAAGGTGAATCCGTAGCGACCACAAATTCGATCCAGTGACACTGAATCGAAAGACGAAGGCATTTCTCATGTTGCGGGTTCTTGTAAGAGTCAACAAACGTCCATACGTAAATTGACCGCACGATTATGCGCGTGGATGTTGTTGAAAAGGACAAGACCGAATTTTTGCTTCGAACATCATTTCCGCAACATTATTGTTCTGCAGAATTCAATTACCGCGCGAGATGCCCGAAGCGCTCTCGCATCTCTCTGGTCCTTGACGATTCCACATGCGCCTGCGTCTATTAATATTAACGGCTTAAACAACGATAATAACGGACAACTATGGGGAAGTGATGTTCTCTTCGTCGATTCATAATACCCCACCTTCATCGTAATAAATGCGGAACGACGTGTTCGTGCGCTTCTAGCTTGTCGGAAAATGGAGAAGGGCCGCGCATTTCCGGTTTCACATGAAAACTCGTGGGATGTTGCGCCAGGAAAATCGCTTCGTAAGAAAAAGCGTTTTGTAATCATGAAAAGGGTTGGATCCGTTTTGCCACGGAACACGCAACTCCATTAGCAGTTGCCTATAGTTCGCTATTTTTACGCGTGATCAATACTTTTTTCGTACTTCTTAAATGTTTCAAAAATGCCGATAGAAGGTTAACGGGAAAAAAATGTACTAGTTCTACGTGGTACCACAAAAGGAAGGATAAAACTACAAGAAAAAAAATAAAAGAAGAGTTGATTGCGTATGGAGGTCGGTCGTTGCTAATTAAGTCGATTACGTCTTCGGCTCCTCTTCAGTGAATGGGAGTGACAGACAATGGGGAAATCTAATTAAAATGCGTTCCAACGCAGTTCTTTCGCATTAAGATGACACAATCACGTTCAAATGAGAGGATCAACAGTTACGAGAAAATAGGACCATTCGCGACATAATCTCATTATCTGATTCCACGTAATAATGTAGCTTGAGACTCACAATTCGTACAAAGTGAAAGGGAAAAAAATCTTACATTTCGACGAACCGAAATGCCTAAAAGTCAGAATTAAGAAATAACCAGAGATCAACATTTTTTTAATCTAAAAACGAAGGAAACAGCGGCATTAAATCCAGCTGAAAGAATAATTTCGGACACTAAAAACACGACATTTGGGAGGCTACTCGAAGACGCAAAAAAGTGTCGTCCCATGACACTTATTTCTGTAATGATCGTGCAAATACTCAACTTGTATTCAAAGCTAAGCTGCCAGCTGCTTAAAACTGGCATAAAACTATGCGCCACGGGTGCATATTTCAAGATCGGCATGCGTGAACGATTTCATGGCCGTCAGGTTGCCTTGCGGTAATACGACAGACACGTATTCCGTACCTATAGTAGACTATCATATTTCGCAGCCAGGACCACTGATCGGCGAGGCATGTTTCAATATGCAAATGAAAATGCAAATACACAACTAACCCCCTAATACACCGCGTAACCAATAGCAAAAGGGGGATGAAAATGACAGTTGATTTCTCATGTATTTATAGGAAGCAGAATTTCGGCAAAAATTGACAACAAATAGCAACGGTTCTTCGCGAAATCCCACGTTCCTGAATCCGCAATAATTCTCCCGTACGTTTTGTTTTCATCATTTGTGGTATACGATTCCGAACCGCGCTTTTACCTAATCGCATTCCAAGATCTGACCTTTCTTGTTGCTACTGGGAGTAGAAATCTTTTGCGGACTCGTCGATCTCGTTTTTCTGCATATTTCAACGGCTTTTTCATTCCTTATCTTGCTTTTCTATTCATGTTTTCGAAATCTGTAATTGAGATATGTTTTTATGGAACGTTCCATAAAAAAGTCCGATCAGGGTTCAATAATGTCATCATGTCACGATTACATTTTTTGTACATCACATCAATTAAATCTGACTATACAAATGCGGGTACTTTTAACATCAGGAGTGCCACCCAATCCGGCATGCCGCTTAACAGTAAAGCGTGTGACGCGGTTGATGTTTATCTCCCGCCCGCATAGTAAATATAACCCAGATAACGAGAAAGGGAAAGTAATACGAGATAGATGGCGATTATGGCAAGTTGGCCGCACGTGCACTTCCTCTTTAGAAACGCACGCGGTTTTAATCTTTTCCGCATGTGCGTGATAATACGCCCCGCTGAAGAAAAATTCTGAATCGAGTCACAATAAAATCTTTCGAAACCTGTCCACTAGATTCGAAAAGTCGAGCGTTCCAGCCCGTTCCTTGATCGTTATGAAACGCGAAGCGAAGAAAGTAAACTCATTTTTCAAAAAATCACATTCCAGACGAATCTTAAGAAATGCGGTCTCCGTTAAAAAGTCTCGAAAAAAGATTGACACTTTTTATTAATCTGTTTTCGAAGCATTAATATCTCAAATCTGAACGGTATAGAATTCCTTTGCCCATTCAATTGCGCCTTTGTCATAGCTGCATACAACGTCGAACGAGTATCGCATACAGTAGTTGGCTTTTTAAATGTCCCTTTGCGGAATTTGCATCAACACAATAAATAGCACATCCTGCATTCTCCCGTAACAAACTTCTTTTAAAAAAGATTCCATCGAAGAACCTCTTTATTACTTTTAAAGTGTCACGACTTCACCTCTTCGAACTATTCAAAAACCGACGAAAAAAATATTCGCTCACGATAACGCAGGCAAATAACCTCGGGAGAAAATGTTGTTCACTGGTATAAACGAAAACGGTTTGATAAATAATTGAGCGTCCGTCAGGGGGCACAATGGTGTAGGGCAATCTCGCTAAAGCACAACAGGATATGCATTGCTAGTTATACAAGCCAGAGATATCTTTGTACTGTCGTAGCCGTAATGTCTTCATTCAACATCGCCTCTATCATAATCTCCGTATGATGAACGAGCGCTCTTTATTCATGAACTCAGAATGAAACGAGATTAAGTGAGGACTCATCAATACCCTCCTGACGTATTAAGCTTTGCGCCTGAAACGCTCCTATCTGAAAATGCCTCAATTAAGTTCCTTTGAAAATCGAACATCGAGCATTCCACGGGGCATCCAAGTCGCGAACCGAAACGTTCGAATCGAACGTTGAACGTTGACGAATTCGTATTTTATTGCCGAAAGTCGAACCTTTTTCCTGCACCGAAATATTAAAAGGAACGATACATCTTCATTGGAATTCCGTTTTTCAATTCGAAGCATTTCTGTTTCAAACGTTTTTTATCCTACGTTTTATTTTTCATTGTTCCGCACAAGTCACAAACATGCAAATTGAAAGAAAGAACAAAGTTAAAACATGCGTGTAAGGAGAAAAACAATGGAAAAATTTCATAATGGGACACTCTGTAAGAACACAGTCGCATACAGAGCTACTCGATGGGAGAGGCCTGCTTGGCGTGAGTAGGAATACGTTGGCGTCGCCTGGAATGCCCGCGGAGCACGAACGAGAGCTTGCCTCTCTACAGGTCGTTTCACTCACTCGAGTCGAGTGAAAACGATCTCGTTTTCATGCAGGGATTGACATGTGGTTTTAATCGGCCACGCAAACTGATACTGACTCCGAGGATTCTACAGATCACGAAAAATACGACTCGCAACGTTAGTACGCTTTGAATTTTAAATTATTACAAATTTCAAAGCGGCATGTATAACTTCCAATGCAATGAATGCATTGCGCTGCCAATAATTCAAATGTGACCTGTTTTTTTGGTGATTTTTCTCATAAGAAATAGAAGACACATTTTTTTGCGTTTTTTACTTGTTCCTATAATTTCTACCTGCATTTTTTATCCATATAAATAAAATTGCATAGCTGATTTTGTAATTCTAGACATTGCATGAAATGTTAGCGCCACGAAAAAGTGAAATCATTCACAAGGCAATCCAAATAAATTTAAATAAAATATTGGAACTAGGAATAATTTGCGTGAAAATGAGAAAAATCACATAGAAGTGGCCACAGATTTATCGACGATTCTCCCTGAACATTCCTTGGAATTCGCATTTTCGGTATTTCAAAGCACTGAACGCGTGCGAATAAAGAAGCGCATCTTTGCCGGAAAATTTTAACGATTGTGTAACTGTAAACCCGAGCAAACTCCGAACGGTAATACGTCGAGGAAGTGACGAACGAGCACATATACTCGTCACAGGAAGTTTTAAATGAGCAAAAAGTTCGCTTTTTTGAGCCCAGTATTCAAGATTCTGCGAATGCAAAAAAGAGAATCGTACGTAACGAAACCGTTTCATGTCCGAACGATATACTTGCCACGTTGCATTCAACATTGTCCGTGTTGTACCGAGAAAATTCCATCCCACTGACTGTTCTCAATTATGAAAGGAATTGAATAATAATTTAACTGATTAACAAGCCATTTATAAGAAATCATTTTATGGAAATTTGACAAAACTGTCAAGAAAAGTAGAGCGACGAGCCCTTGCACAACTTGGCATATTCAATTTGCACCACGGTCCGTCAATAATTATTATTATCTTCAAGGAAAACGTGCCCCAGTTAAAAATCGACACCCGTTTCCAATTTCGCGAAATTATTATCGAAATTCCAAACGCTGAAAGAACGAAAAGAAAGAGATTAGCATAATCGATCTATAAATTTCATCCGTTAATGAAAGTACCGATCCAGAGATCGAGTGAATCAGCCCGTGAGTATTTTATTGCGCGATAGCCAGACATTTTTTGTTGCAATTACAATGTATTCAAGTGACCACGACCGATTAGCTCGAAAAAAATGACGAAATGCAGCTGTTCTGACGTCATTCCGGTACATTAATGACGTGGTTAAATCGAGCCAACATCCGCAAAGATTGTGTAACATCTATTAATTGATTTTCAAACATGGAATAAATCAGCCTTTTACGAGAAATTAAATCCCATTGGTCCATGCTTGAGTCACCAAATTTTTCCGCCGATTATCTTTACGTAAATTATGATAAGGAACTATCTCGAGACGTGAAAACGCACAAGTGAATACATTACCGCCAGGGTATTCATTTGGTTTATTTTCGATCGTAGACCTCGCATTAACGCAGGGATATGAAAGTAACGTGCAATTAAATTCCGCGCGCAGATTAATTTAATCCAGAGGCAGAGAATCGCGTGGCACCAGATCATTTGCACGCGTGTGCGCATTGTTACGTTAACACGCGTTCTTATAGTTTTGCACGAGCACCAGAAGCAACGTCGGAGACCGGAAAAGAGCGCCACACTTCAGAATACTCGGGTCTTTCCGATGCCGCGGACGCTGCACGCTCGCTAACACAAAAAAACACAATAGGACAATTTGAATCGTTCTTTTTACTATTGCATATTACGCGGGAAAATGCACAATTTTGTACGGATCACGCCTATTTTCCTTTTCCATCTTGGCGGCGTCGTGCTTGTATTTCGCGCTTCATTGGAAAGATCGCAACTGACGGCTCATGAGTAGTTGTTACAGACTTTCTCTTACTCCCTGGAGAAAACGATGGACTACGTTCGGAGATTTAAAAAAAAACCCTGAAAAGCTCGATTTGTGATGGCGCGTCAAGTTTTAAATGATTACGTGTAAAATCATGAGGTAGAATTTTATGTTGGAGCTTATTTGAGAAGAAACTTTTTAGAAATATGGATAATTTATTGCCATCTTCAATCAAATTCATGGTGCTTATGAACGTAAAAAGATGCTGTCTGCACTTTACTACAAAAATTAGCGAAAACAAGCATTTTATTTGTGAAGTTTTGTCGTGAATTCACAGATTTTGCATGCAAACTTATAGACGCTACGATATAAAATTACAGGAAGATTTTAATTTCAACTTTTGGAGCTGTTTATGTCACTGTAACTATTATTTCAGCAAAGATTTTGTAGGAATTAAATTTTAATAAATATTGATTGCATAGATTTTGAAATAATTGCCAGAATGACACTTTTTTGTAATTAACTCTTTCTGTAATTGATATTTTTCAGCTTTCAAAAGCCTCCGAATTCAAATGAGTTACGAAATCGTAGGTTTTGATGATTCTCGCAAAGACCTTGCATAATCACGCGTCGTAATGTGATAATTTACAAAAAAACACAATAGGACAATTTGAATCGTTCTTTTTACTACTGCATATTACGCGGGAAAATGCACAATCTTGTACGGATCACGCCTATTTTCCTTTTCCATCTTGGCGGCGTAGTGAAATCGCATGGCGAAAGCAATTGCGTGTGAGCGAAACCCCAGGCTTTTGTCATATTCAAACGACTCGCCGACGAGAACGTAAAAGAGTGAACAAAAGGAGCGAAGCCAGGACCAAATTGCAAGCATGCGCTAAAATATTTCATTGCTGAATTTGAATTATTACGATTCGAACAAAGATTCCGTGTTAAACAAATTTCGATTGAACAATCAAGATGCAAAAACATCAGATACCACAGAAGACAATAAATAGAAAAGTTTGTGTCTTTCAAATATTTTAATTTTGTCTTTCTGAAAAATTAAATGCAAGATAAAATAACTCTTGAAACAGGTTACATTTTATTATAAAAGCATAGAGATAAGAAAATTAAGTATCACTGTCACTGAATGAAACACAGCCCTTTTCAGGCAGAGTACAAAAACCGCATTTAAGAGGATTTACTTTATCGCATTTTTGTGGTACCTGCTTTTACAAGTTTACTCATTGAAACCAGTTGTGCGTTGGTTCTTTTCTGTGATAAGAAAAGCAGCACTCATCGCGGTGTACTCTACAGACGCGGAGTCTTGGAACGACCTTGAAAAATTCAAAATTCTTTATTGCGAATATTAAAGACATACTAAATCAAAACGGAGTTGTCTCCGTAAAGAAATAATACATTCTTACATGTCTCGAAAATCTTTCATGCTTACTAATTTGTCTTTTTTTGAATTCTTTTTATTCTTGCTTCTTAAAAAGAATCGGCACGTTAACCTCATCTACAAAGATGTTTTTTAATGTTTATTTGAAAAAGGAAGAAAAGAGCGGTATGATCTGAATAAGTAAAAGCAAAACTTGTAAATAAAACATCGCTGTTCTCTTCATTTTTAAATTAAATATCGAAAAACATAATTTTTTTAACCTTCGAATTTCTCTCAAACATTCAATGAAGGTTTAAAAATTTTTTCAGAAAATTTGTTCGCGAGAGATTCAAAGCTATCACTAGAATATTGCAGTGTCGGCAGCGAGTCGCGCCAAAGGTTGCTCACCCCAAAGAAACTGCAGAGACCAGTGCAGGAACTTGGCCCTCTCAATTTCACTCGACGAGCTTTTCGTTCGGCAGCTCCGCTTATCTAAAGCAGCGAATCTAAGATGCCCGAAATCGTACCCGTAAAACGCCTCGAGAAAAAAACCGGGTATCTCGTGAGGATGCTGGATTTTGCGATACGTAAATCAGGCAATTATTGAACTTCAAATTAGGCAGTCATGTCGAATATTTTAAATCCTCGCAGAATGCGAATGGCCTTTGACTTTCGTGCAATTTTGATGCGAACGAGATAATTTCCTTCGCATGAAAGCACGTTAAAAATGCTATTTTCAACATGATAAGCAATTATTCGAGAATATTTGACCACTTTCGTGTCCTGTAGTTTCTTTCCAGACAATTTCGTCGTGGATCATGAATATTTTTCAGGAACAAAAAGAAGAAACCGAAATTTTTGCCGTTCAGCTCGCTTTCTTCGAAATTACCCACGTAATTTTCGATACACGATTCGATCGTCTATAATTGCTAGTAATTGAATATGATTTCATGTCCCTGAATCACTGGGTGAACAATTTCATTTCTTGAAAAAGGCAATTCAAAAAAACAATTAGAAATAATCGCGGTAATAAAGTCCTTAACGAGGCTTCATCTAGTAGAAAAGAAGTTATACAGACTTTCTCTTTCTCTCTAACGAGAAACCTAGAAGCTCGTTAAACTCTTCTCGCGCGCACTACTGACCGCTTCTGTCCTGCGTTCGATGCTACAGGACCAACGGTATTCCTTTTGCATACATATATTTTCCCATCGTTATTTCCCATATCGCCCTCACGCCTTGCGCTGCCTGAAACAGACCTCTGACAGAGCCCACTGCGCGAGATGATATAAACATGTCACGATATAATGAGTATCTTCGCGCGCCAATTTTTTCATCGGCCGCGTTTTATAACTATAGAAAAACAGCTGATATTATCATCGATGGCAATGAATTCGAATCGAAATTTATCGAAGCGAATTCATTTCACTCCCGATGTAAGTAGAAACTTATAATCTGCAGCTGAATATAAACAAATAAATTCGCATCAAGAAATTGCACAACCGTGTTTCGAAACGAGGATAAAAATAAGGAATATGAAATGTTTGCGAGTATCTTAATGAGACTGGACTTTTTTTCATTAATAATATGCAAAGTTGAATGGTTTCCGGTTTACAATGTACACCTTTAAAATATTATATTGTAGTTTACATGTAATATTAAACAGCGATGCCATGAAACTATTATTGAATAAAATGCAAAAAAAATAATAATATGAGTTTTCGAAGCAGGGGTAGATAAAGTTATGTGGGAGAGTTTCATTGTGTGTGTGCATGGATCAGAGCAACTTAACTAAACTATCGCATTCTCGGCAGCGAAGCGACTGCAACGCGCTGGTAATATATTATTACTCTTCTCACGCCAACTTTGTGCTGTTATAACGAATAAAGTGTTATTCGTCAAAATAACCACTGTTATAAAGCTATTTTCCGCCAGGAGCGCTATGGGATATGTTACACGTCTACTCACGTGCGGTACATAACGGGAAGTTATGAACGCGCGATTGAAATCAATTCGGAATATAATAAAACGAATGATTTTATTGTTGTTTGCATTCGTCTCTCGCAAACGTGATCGGTTAAAAGGCACATGAAACAAAACGTGGCATGGTTGCTGTGCTAGGAATTATGCAAATGACACGTGATGATGTCGAAAAAGATGTCGAAAAAGAGATTATTATAACGTTTTATGAAATACGAAATAGCTTCAATTTTGCGCGCTGCGATATCTGCTCTGGTATAGACAAAATGACACAAAAAAAGAACACGACAGAAGATTTTTAAGCGAGTATATACGAAAAAATATCGAAGAAACATATCTTTATCAATGTTAGAATTTCCTGCGAAAACATACTTTCAAAACTAGATGACAAATTACGGCATCTCGCAAAACCATCTCCTCTCTATTCGTAATTTATGTCATAAGACCTCGACACGGCACGAAATCATTGTAAACAGCAAAGCTGCGCGATACCGTAATATTATTCTACGGTTAAAACATTAAATCGTATTTTCTTAGCGGTATCGGGCGCAATATTCGATCGGATCGAGGCGCGCACTTTTTCCCGCGTAGTGGATCGCGCGCATATAAGGAAACACGAAAGACAGACGGCATGCAGTGAAACTCCCGACGCGTTTTGCCCAGATATACACGCTACAAGCGATATCGTATACATCTAAGCATCCTTAGCGCGACTCTCCTCGTAATATAGTTATATACGTGCGTATGCGCGATACCCCAGTTTACGGTATCTGCAAATTGCAAGCACGTCGAGAGCCTTGCGCAATTTAACATTGATTTCCAACGGCCTCGCCAGTTAGGGGAGCAAAAAGACATCGGTCTGGGAACATCCTGCCCGGAATACCCTAGAGCAGGTTCCATGATCCATCAAGTTACAGTTAACCGGCCGTTACCAATTGATAACGTACGATAACGAGGCCGTTACCATCATGGCGCCAATCGTGCGCCAACTCGCGTCGTCAGCTCGTAAGTCGTGGGACCCGATCGTCTCTGACCAGCTAAAGGTTTTCGCCAAACAAACAAACCAAAAGAAGCCACTCGCGCGCTCGCCGCACGAATTGCACTTGGCCATTTTTTTGCCTCTCAAATTACGCTCCGAGGCTCGCGCTGCAACAAGTTTCCAGTCCCATTCAGGATGATCCAAAGTGATTCCGCGAATGTCGGGCGTGCATTGTGACGTGTTTTTTTTTCTCAAGCTCGTTCATGAAGAAAAATGTCGCGATAAAAATTGCCGCGCTTCTCAGAGAGGTTGAAATTAACGGGAATAACGATCGGCAAATTTTTGCTTCATTTTTGCGCGAGATAAGTATCGAATGCAAAGTCACTCTGACCTTTAAATAAAGCAAAAACGAAAGAAAACGGAACGTGATTCAAGAAGAATGTTAACGAATCGCGGAAACATGGGGAAAGATTGATAACATGGAGAACATATACGAATTGGCCGATTGCTTTCGACCGCTTCGTGTAATGCAGGTACTTGGGACTCTGGTCCAGCAGAGTTCGTCGAACTCTTGAAAGACAATTCAAATCTAGCGGTATTCGGGTTGTCGCTTGCATCCAAAGAGACACCTTGGAATCATGTTTCTTCAATTCAGATGTCGCAAAAATTACATTCGATCGTTTAAGAAGACGATTTATCGTCTAAAAAATCATTTGAACCAGAACAACTAATTGTAGATATCATGCCACTATTTAAAATACGCGACGAAGCCCGCGAATTTCTTCCGCAAAGTTTCGAAATTCAAATTCCAGCAATGCGAATCTTCGAAGAGACGAATCATCACGAGCAAAGATTGATAACCTGGATAACATATATGAATTGGCCGATTGCTTTCGTACTCTTCGTGTAATGCAGGTACTCACAGGGACTTTGGTCCAGCGGAGTTCGTCGAACTCTTGAAAGACAATTCAAATCTTTGCACCGAAAGATCCCCAGCGCGCCGCCAGAAGCGAGAAGGTCAACAACTGCAAAAAATACCTTTCTTCGCAGTTCTCTTCACGACCACATTTTTTTCAACGTGCATCCGTTAAAACGAAATGTGTTCCCTTTAATTTTACAAAGCGAGTATTTTGCTTTCAAATTCGATCGTACGCGTATTGAAAAAAGCGCAATTTTCGCGATGCAAAGTCGTTGCGTAAGCGAATGAGACTCCGAGTAGTTGAAAAGAGTCTAGTAACTAGAACCCTCGATTCGCTTCACGGACGATCCAATAGCCGCTGGTAAGTCTGTTTACTTTCGATTAACCGGAGATTCAAGTTTCTTCATCTTTCTCCTTCGTCATTTCTCTCGCTTCTCTTTCTGCACTTCGGACATAACTAGTGAGCTGAAACGATAGGTAAGGTCGGGCCTCTTCGTAGCTCATACCCTTAAGACACGTGAGCCGTTCGTAGGAGTTACATCGGCTCGTGAAATCTCGGTTTCATGGAGCTGTCGCGCAAGCCAAATGAGAGCCGCTAATTGGCGGAATGCTGACGAGCAGAGGTGAGGTCCCTACAGAAACGATGCCTCTATTAATGCTTTTACGCTTCGTTTTATCCACGCAACATTCGTTCGAACAGAAGTTCGTTGTTTAATTAACCGCGCGAACAAAAAAAAATGCTGCGAAGAGTACCCATAACTTCCGAAGAATTGATCCCCGGCGTATATTTGCGTGCAAACGTTGCGAACACTTTCAGCTAACTTGACATCGGAATCCGATATGAAATTTTACTGCATTGAATCAATTTTGTTGATATTACTATGAAGCAAACATAGTAATGTACGGGAAAGTCGGCACTGGAATCCGATATGAATTGCTGGCGAATGAGACGCGTGATTTTCTTGGATCAATTTCGCTAATTGAGCAAGATGCAACCTAATATCCACATGATACCGAGTCAAGTGATTGTTTGAAGATTACTTTAATGACTATTTGACTACCTACTCACAACGCAATGTCAGAATTACCGAGGTCGTTAAGGTCAGCGTGCAAGCAACGCCTTCTTGTCCATCGATGAAGCGTAAAGCATTAACTGTAAATCTGTCAAATATACAAACATAATTTATCTGACCTACATCGAACGTTGGTATTTTCTATAAATTATCAAGATTCTTTGGTCTTACATGAGGTTAACGATGAGGATCGAGATAGTTGAACAATCGCAGAGTTAGGCACATAATTGAACGCAAGATGTTATTATCTCCACTGGCCGCTCGGGGCGTTCGATCTATTGACATTTCGGACCATCATTTTTGCTCCCGTAGAGAAAGTTTAGTACAATGAACCTCCGACGCTGCAGGGTAAGAATGGTTTCGATTCCCGGACAATAACCCTGATCCTTATTATTTCAACGAGCGTTCCCCGGTGTCAAATATCTTCTCCCCTACTGATATTCGCAGTCGCGCCCTTGACAGGTTTGCAACTATAAATTTCAGGACTATCGCGCGAAATGGCTAGTGAAATTCACGAAGGCGTGCCAATGCCGTAAAATTTAAAATACGAAACTCGGTGGTGGATGCGTTAATTGCTATGTGGACGATTTGGATGAAAGGGACTTTGATAAATAGCGCTGTTAAAGCACATTTGTTGTTCACCCTTCGAGCCGCGCTCTCTCCTTCTGCGAGAACACGCTGCTTACATGCCCTGATCTTTTGGCTCTGATAAATCGTCGGCCGTAGACCCACAACCGACGGTCTCCTGATGAGACGCTCGACTGTAGACGTACATCGTGAACACTTTGGCAAAAAAAAAGAGTCACGCCCGAAGCTCGAGAAAGAAGAACCAAAATAAAGGATGCTGGGTAGACCAAAGTAACGAAACATCACCTGCGAGGCTCTAAATATAATCTGAATTGCATCGTTTCGCATAAAAAATTACGAGGACGTGATTGACCGCGTTACGGTAATTCTGAACTCTAAATTTCACTGGTATATCTGAAGTTAGTTGACGAAATTCAAATCCTTTTTATCTGCGAGATCGAACTTCGTTTTTTGCTTCGATCGCGGACACAAAGAATGCAAGAAATTCTCAGAGTCGCAAGTAAATTCCTCCCTTCCGCAAGACAAAAAGCGCTTGCGGCTTCCGCGCAATGAAACTTCATAAACGTCAGGTAACAAATTTAAAACTCAAAGACGAGGACGTGAGCCGAACGATCAATCGGCCGCGTTGTGCAATTCCGCGTTGCGGCATCGGCGATTCGCTCCGCGTCTCAAATTTTGATTCTCACGGTTTCGCACTGTCCCGCGTGCAGCTCAACTTTTTATCGTGTCACTTCTTTTATGGAAGAGAAGAAAGGAAGATGGACCTACGATAAGTCCCCGCCTTTACACGACCTTCGGCCAAGATGGCAATGTTATGATGATTTTTTCTTCGCTGCGCGAGCCGCGCTTGACTAGATATGGGATTAGCCTCGGAGCGGCATGAAAGCTGGAATACGGCATCTTCGTTTGACGACTGAAACAAGGGTGACAAATCAGAGAGTTCTCGTCATCGATCACGCCGGTTTATCATATTTTTTAGACCGTTGAACTGGAACAAAAACAAGCTGCAAGCTGGACTGCAAAAACACCTCAGTTGCAAATTTTATGTCTAAATAATTCCGCAAGAAACACAAAGCCAGGTTCAGGAAATCAAGGATTTTTCTATTCGTTGAATTCTTCTTCCTTTTTGGTGTTTCACGTCGTATACTTTATTCCCAGCGTAAGAGTACAGGATCGATTGAAATTTCAAGAATCTGATTAACATTTCGAAACAAGCAGTATGGCGAAAATGAATCCTGCAAACGCCATTAACGTTAATTATTTGTTCAACCCAACAAAACATAATTATGCGTAGAAACTATGCATGGAGAAGATGATGCACGTGAAACGTCCTTGCAATCGCCTCGACGCGGTCTATTTTGCACGCTTGATTTTTCTCGATTACGTCATTAAATTGTTACGAAAACAGCTCATTTTCTTCTGCAACAAACGACGGCTCATGAGAGTTGCACAGACGCTGCCACTTAATTGCGAATGACACCCGCAACGTCTCGGCACTGTCCAAATATTTTTGCGGTTTAATGTAAGGCTGAGATAATGCTTATCCTTTCCGAGGTTGATAATAAGGTAACCGTATTATATGCAAGACGCCCCGCTGGGTCAAACTAGTTTACTTACCGGTGCCTCAACCAATTTGTTTACGTAACTCCATGCTAGGTATTGCATAGCCGGTCACGGTTCTCTAACATTTGTTATAACCGTTGAACTTTTGAAAAATACGAGTATTTTAGGCAATAAATGTTCGAAGGCGCTGCTTAATTTATTATCGGTATTGAATGGTCCAAGAAGTAGAAAAGATATTAATCATTATGAGGAGAACATCAGAATTCGAACTGATAAAATAAGCGAAATTTGCAAATTGAATCCACAAATTATTGTAAAATCTTCTAAAAATAAAGAAGACAAGCATTGTTTCAGAAAAGCTTATAAATTGTATTTTATACTTCATTAGGTAATTGAAACAAATTTCTACCACAAAGTATCCATGTTTTGAAGCGCTGCAAAAAGCTGTAAGCTACCGAAGGAGAGAGAGAACTCGAGGCGTCTGCTCTCGAGTAACACGCTAAGTTTGAATCATTGGGCGTCTAGGAAGTAATTACATCATTAAGTCGAAGGTCATTTCCATTATATCGGAATTTCTCTGTCCTAGGCTGGTACGAAGCCTCGACCTTAACCGATGAGTCCGCCTCTTCACAATGATTACCAACCTCTGGATCGACGTCGTGCGGAATGAAGAAGAGCTCGCCGCGATGTGCTATTTCGTCCTGCATATGTTCCATCTTCGATGAATTCACAGATCATTGCACATGTAAATAATCCGTGTTATGCAAAATCGATTGATTGATAAGTTTATAAATTTATGTAATTAGTTCACGCTTCGTACGCATGATGTATTCAGTTCATACAGTGTATGAACTGAAAGTATTACGTCCTTAAAAAATTCCTTGTAATGAAGAATTGCAAACTTCGCGACCTAAATTTTGTTTATTCTCTCGGCGTGGAAACATCGGATCTACTTCTTTGTCACTCGAAGTATCTCGTAATACAGTGCTTAATTAAGAAAAAAATTATTAATGAAAATCACGTTGTCATGCGTTCCACTAAAAGTCTCATTACTTCGCTCGTCACGGAAATCGATAGGTCTTGATTTAGAAAGTGGAACTGTAATTCACTCCGCGCTAGATCCGAGATCTCCTTCGTGAAATTGTTTCGATCTTTTCATGTAATCATCTCGTTTGCTCGGTTGGCTTTGATTTAGCAACTCTCCGTATTTTTCGTGACATTTCATATTTTTTCGGGAACTCTAATTCGACGGAAAAATAATGGAAGCCGTAGACTTTAATGGTCGATCCGTTGAACTTTGGATTGCGACATGTAAGGAGAACACAAAATCTTAGAATTCGATTTGATGAGCGAGGGGACAATTAAAGCCAAACGCGAAAAACGCGAAACCATTAACGCGTTTTCAGAAACGAGAGCAGGCGAATTGAGCAGCCAATGTTAATTGCCGATTGATTTTTGCCTCGACTCCTTCATCAAGTTGGAAACAAGTCGAGAATGGAGCTCCTCGTTAAACTTGGAACTGTTGGAAAAAGATGACTGCAATTCATCGAGTAGTCCACTCGGGATTTTTTGCCCGATACTTGTCTTGGCGAATTTATCGTCATATTATTACTACGCATTCCATTAATATAGAAATACCAAGGCCATAATTGAAAAACTTTGAGAATCATAATTGTTGAACCTTATTCCGGTTGGCTTGATTCCCCGCGTAGGATCATACTCGGAAACCGAGTGGAAAAAAGTGACGTCGAATTTCAATAAACAACAACGACAAAAACGCCAAGCACTCGTGAAACTATCGCAGTTCTAAGACTATTTATCAAAAGTTCTTGGGTAAAGGCGCGCGAAACCAAGGCGAAAAAACGCTCGTGATTGTCCGTAATGTCGGCATTGCGAGGATAAAATCGACACGTGTATTTGCACGCAAAGTTATAAAACAGAAACCCGTTATAGTAGGGAGCTGTTACTGTTGAACCAATGTCAGAGTCGACCGGTAAAAAGTTCAATTGATCACATCCCGCGCCCAAGGTGGACACGGCGGACTATTATATTCGCTGGCTTCGCATCTGTGCGCGAGTACATAAACGACCATACGATCTCTAATTGAAAAAGTTAATTACCGATCTTTCTTCCGTGCGCTTCCTCAATCTCTGGCTACTTTATTCCATCGCTAGCGACTTCGTAGGAAATACGTCTCGTGTCGAGAGTGTTTTCATATTTCGCGGGAATTTTTTCGCCGCTTACATACACCGGTGTTGTCATAATTGAGCCATTCGAGTAACAACGCCGTCCATTAATAAAGGCAACGATTTTAATGACGACGATGACAGCTCAATTTCTTCGTTGCATAAAAATTCGACAAGAACAAGTAAATTCTTCTGTGCATGACCAATTGTTAAGGGGAGGGACAGGGTGTTTTCAACTACGACGATATATTTTCCCATGGATGTTATTTATGACCGACCATTATGCGATGGGAACGATGGAATTCCTCAAATAATTTATCGCCCCTGTTCTTTTCTTCGTTTATCGAATGCTTTGATACGACGCAGCTTCAGGGATGCCTCTGGGAAATCGATTCATTAATCGCTGGATTAATCGACTCCGCGACCTTACTTACAACCCGACACTCAAGTGCAACGGTGTATCCCGGATGAAACGTTGAAAGTGATTTCAACTTCTACTCTCGTAACCAATTTCTTCAACAAGAATTTCAACAAATCAACTCCTCGTCTGTGACCAATTGACTTGATCTCGGATCAATCGAATTTCGACGCGTGTAAATTCCCGGATTTGCTATTTTTGCATCGAACAATAGCAGAAGATGCATCATTGAAATCCGAGTGCTTGTCCTTCGTACTTGCGTCTGTAGTGAGCGAGAAAATATTGCGGGTGTCTGAGTCACTTTAATAGTTCCTCTCAGAAGACGTTGCAGATTTAACGGGTTGCTCGAGCGTGGCCATCGCAGCCATCTTGGATAATAAACGCGAAGTTTATGCCGAAGGTCGCGTCTTGGCCGATCCTCACCTCGAGGGTTCCTGCGCCAAATGAGATTGGTTCCATGCATCGTCCACAATCAAGCGCAGACCGCCGCTGCACTAACGCAGTTATACTTTTGTTACTCTTGGGTTGTAGAGAAATTGTTGCACCCATCGACTACGGAATATAACATTATTTATAGCACAAAAGAAACGGAATTAATGCCATCGATGTCAATGAAAAGCCGCATTCTCACTCTTTTCGCTGATCCCGATTTGTCGGTTCGTGCTTGCTTCTTTTTCGAATTCTGCGCTTGTTACACTTTCGTTTAATGATTTCGTTACTGCAATCTCATTCCCCGATATTAATTGAAAATCATAATTCAATTCACCCGGCGATATTTCACGGGTATTTCATACCAGCGTTCTTGTGGGTTCTTATTGAGGGATAAAACGTGATTATTTTTGAATTATGTCAACATAAACATGTTAATTGTCTACATCGACCTGCTGGTGGATGTATGGATGTTCGCCATTTATCATCCCACAATCGCGTGTTCTTTATTGTATGTGTTCCAAATTGTAATGGAAGTTACAATCGTACCTTCGTAAAACTTTTCACGTTCGATCATGTACAAACATTCGCATACTGAAATATGCACGGCAATGCATGCTTAATAAACTTGACATTGTAAAAAATTAATTATTACACGGGAACAAGAAGAGGCTTTGTAATAGTGCGCGTACCTTTGGGACACGATTACCATGTACATGTAGGTCGTACAATGAGACAGAGAGACGTGCAAAATAAAATTAATCAGAATTTCAGTGCATTTTATTACAGCAATATAAGGTTAATGCTCCAGTAATGGCCAGTGTCTTCATCCATTGATAAATCATAATTACTTGACCATAAAAGTCATATCCTGTGTCGATTAGACCTGAAAATTCGTGCTAATAGTACATTGTCTGGCAAGTGCGAGACGATGGATTTTTTGACGAGTTTGAAGTTTGCCGCTCGAGCGAAGCGAGTGCGGCAGTCACACGAGTCAAAAATCCGTCTCGCACATACCAGACACAGTACTTTTTGTAACGAATGCACAAAAATGGCCATTTCATGCCTGTTGAGCGTTTGAGTCGCCTTTTTTGCAGACGGTGTACGCAAATCACGCAGAATATTGCGACAAAGTAAGGAACTGACAGCTGACAGTGCCTACCCTTTCGTCGCACAGACGGCGCTCGCTACTCATCTGTGCGTGCGTAAAAAAACGAGCCCAGTCTCTGATTGGTGGAAGTAAATCGCACTAGTGCGTAAGAAAATTTTTCGCCATCGTCTGCAAAAAAGGCGATTTCACAAACGCTCAACAGGCATGAAAAATGGCGGTTTTAGTGTATGTGTTATAAAAAACTGTTTCGTTCGAGTTTCCGACTTATTAAATTAGTTGAAACAAGTTGATTGCTTATACAACTTTATTGTTGAAAAACAATTATCACATTCCTGAAAGACAAAGATTTTGGAATTTCAATGTCAAAAATTTTTGATTGTTTAAACAATCAACTCTTTTGTACATTAATAATAATGTATCCTGACCGGTAACAATAATGTCTTGAAAATTAATTTGTTTCAATTTCCAAATTTTCGAATTGGTTCAAACGAATTGATTGTTCGAACAATTTTATTGTTCGAAAATAATTATCACATTCACAATTTGCAATGATTTCGAAATTTTAGTGTCAACAATTTTGAATTGTTTCAACATTGAACTCTCACAAAAATTATCAAGAATATATCCCGATCGATAACAATCTCTTAAAAATTGCTTTTTCTCAGTTTCCTAATTTTTTTATTTGTTCAAACAATTTTGTTGTTCGCAAATAATTTTCACAGTTTTTTGCCGTGCCTCGCAGTTTTTCGCAGTTTTTCGCAGTTTTCCGCAGCTTTCCGCAGTTTGCAGTTTTTTGCCGTTTTTTGAAATTTTTTGCGGTTATTTGTAGTTTTCTGCAGTTTGCAGTTTTCCGCAGTTTTTGCAGTTTCCTGCAGTTTTTTGCTGTTTTATGCAGCTTCTTGCAGTTTGCAGTTTTCCGCAGACCTTTGCAGTCTTTTTGTAGCTGTTCACAGCTTTTCCCAGTTCATTGTAGCTTTTTGCCGTTTATTTTGTATTTTTCCGCAGTTTTTTGCGGCTCATTTGCAGTTTCACGCAGCTTTCCATTTACGTCAGGATAGAAAACTGTTTCAGTTCTAACTTTCCGGAAAAAATGTCACTGCCATTGTTAAATATTCGCTTATTAATTATTATTATGATAATATTATCATAATTAATAGTTAATAACATCTATGACCTTTTCCAAACGTAAGCACTGTAGCACTGTATTATTATCATTATTATTACAGCTGAAATTTGCCGACAGTCGGTAGGTGGTGTCGATAAGGTAGGATGTCAAAACTCGTATGATCAGTCTGAATAATTGACCTTAGTCACAACATTGGAAATAAATTCTCTGTCACGAACAGTAAACTCGATAATTACATAATTAACGCGATGTTTCGTAATACACGAACAAGTGCATTCGATGGAAAATCACCTAAAAAAGCCAAAACCGCCGTCATTTCGGGGATTTAAGCTTTCGATGAAAAGATACAAGTGAAAATACTCTGGCCCGAACGTCATTTTCCGATAATTTTTGTAAACATGGTTTGGTAGTTGACGCTTGTTTTCCTCACCTTCGGTCAACTACCGCTGACCATGATAAATATGGTTTGGTAGTTGACGCTTGTTTTCCTCACCTTCGGTCAACTACCGCTGACCATGATTTAATTGTTTTCTGTCGGGAGCTTCCCTTCGCATATTTCCAGTAATCATTGTGCGAACGTCAGCGAGGATGAGGTTGATGAGCAATGTTTTTCCCGTACCTCCTGGTGCGTCCAAAAAAAATACCACCTTCATTTATGGAAATACGTTGCATAATTGTGTCATACGCTATTTTCTGGTCAGGGACTAACAAAGGTTTATTAGTCAGTATGAAATCACGTAGTTCGTCAATATCTTAACTTGTTCCACGAAGTATATCTCTGTCAAGTTCTTGATTTTCATCGCGCGTTGGTTTTTCTAATCCTATTAGGTCGAGAGTTTTGTTGTTGATTGACAGGCATTCGTCTTCAATGTCGATTGATGATTTGTTGAAAATATGTGATGAAAAATGCAACTCAGGATTGTTGCTTAATCGTCTTGTCTGCTTTAAGAAATCTTCGCTTAAACTTTCTTTATACGCGTCTTACAGGCAAGAAGGGTTAGATGGTGCACACGTCGTTAAAATGATCGCGAGAAGAGTACGGAACTGCTGCAGAGAACTGCACAATGCTGCGTCTGCCATTGTACTATCCCAGTGTTGATCGTCTTCCAAAATTCCATATTTTTGACATGCTCCACGAAATGTTCGACATTCATCTCCATTTACAGTTCGTAAAGCTGTATATGATGTCGGCCCTTTTACTGTATGTAAGAGCATCCTCAGAAAATAACATTATGCGTCACTTAGGTGTATTGTGTAAACGCGTCCTAACGCGTCGCTTTCTCTGGTATCCTTGAAAACACCGCTGCCACAAAATTTACGCGCACCTGAGTCCGCGATTTTGTGTACAATTTGTGTGAACGGTCGAGACAATTTTTTCTTCTTTCATTCATTCTCAAGGTTATTTTTAACAGTATGAAAAATTATCAAAACAAAAGTTAGCCAGCATTACAAATTATGTATATTGAAACGTTCAATGTTTGATGTTTATCGCTCATTTTCGGAAAAAATATCCAAATGTATGCATAAACTCGAAGTTTTTATATAATACGAAGTATTGAATAAAACTGTAATCATATTATCTTTATTCGATGGAACACGTTATAAAAATAATTTTAATTAAGATAAAAATAAATAAAACCCCAGGAACAAATACTTGTATTTACTACAAATTTGAGTACAATTTGATTAAATTTCGTGTAAACGCGTTCACACAAATTTTGCATGTAAACGCGGACGCAGGCGCTATCAAATTTCCATACAATTTCATGCAAATGCGTAAGTGCGCAGGCGTTTACATGAAATTCACCGGCAGATGTGCTATCAGGGATCAGTTCCCGGGACAGGTGCTCCTTGCTTTCTTGTAAAAAATACTTTTTTCGATGCATTCCAGGTATGATACCTAGAAACGTCTGAATAGAGCAAAGTTTTTGCAAAGGGATCTCCCTGGCGGAGTTTAAAAAAAATGCCATAAGCGTTGTGTAAGGTGGGATTGTAGCTCTTTCATTCGTTTTTTTCTTAATGGAAATGAACACGTTGGCCATTTTCGAGATGAACAGCGAGATGAACGACAGTAGAATGACGTTCATGGATCGGAAAACCTAGGATCTGCCACACTGCTTCATTACTACCCGGGAAAAAATGAAGAGATCTCCGGAGATCTACAGGAGATCTCTGGAGATCTACAAGAGATCTCTGGAGATCTACAGGAGATCTCTGGAGATCTACGGAGATCTCTGGAGATCTACAGGAGATCTCTGGAGATCTCCTTCT
>JABFQM010000135.1:0-50885 GCA_022816865.1 Zelostemma sp. ZL-2020 | reverse complement strand
ATTTTTCAATTTTTCTGAGCTTTTCTTCCACACTTTGTGATGCCCAGTCATATGTAATGCGTACTTTTGCTCCAAAATCACATTTAAAGTACTGTTTAGTTCTTTTGAAAAGATGACAGGCGGAATTTCGGTGTTGACACTGCTAGACAGTCGAAATATCAAGGGGTGGGCAACCTGCAAAGATGGGCAACCTGCAAAGACTTCCCCTACTAACATTTCAGTATAAATAGCGCGTGTTTGTTTTTTTAAAATCCATTTTTATTGTTTTGCAATGGATTTAAAATACGAAGCAATTTTCAAAGAGATAAGAAATCCGCAACGAATTTCACAGAATCGAAACTATGCAGGATTATATAGTACTTCGTAGTGATAAAGTACATGTACTGTTTGGATGGATTTATGGATATTTGTTGATATTAAAATGCGTGGAACGAAATACGGTCGTTGATCATTGGTGATCAATAAAATTTTAAAAGTTTGAAAAAAATTGTGTCGTTCGCTCAATTTCTTTCATTTGTAGGGCTCTTGCTGCATATATAAATCAATTAATCAGTGTTAATAATTACCTGCCAAGATATAAAATAACATTTCAGGGAGAAACATCAAGTCAAGTACTATTCAGTATCAAAAATGGATTTTGTAACTGTTTGCTAAAATTTGTTTTCAAATTCGGGTAGAGTAGAATCTTCGAGAAACTCAAAAAAACATGTTTTGACACTCGACACTTGATAAAATAACATTGATGTGCTTCGCATGCTTGTTCGAATCGGAAACATGCGCTTTTTGTACCAGATTCACCCCAGTTGACGGTACTGAATTTAAAATGAAAATCACTTGTGAGGTGCCTAGAGTGAAATCGTGTTACCTTATTGCCAGTACATTTTTTCTATTTTAATTGAAGAATATGCTACCACCGCCGCTGTGTCAGTAATTGGTCCTTTGAGCCGGACAACACGTAACCTAATTGGTTCTTTAGAGAAAGAAAGAACTGCAATAAAAGTTTAGTTTGCGGAAATTAGAGGATAATTGAAAATTACATAGAGTTAGGGCGTGAGGCGCGTAAGGGTCGTAACCCCTCTAATTTTGAAATAAATAGAAGTTTAAAAAAATGAAAGTAATAAAAATATCCCTTTCTATTATAAGAGTTGTTTATGAAATAATAAATATCAGCTCTTAAAAAATTAACCAGCGAAACTTGTTTATGTTTTGTTAACTTCATTTATCAACAGTGTTGAAGAAAATTTTTTTATGGGGAAAAAAAGAAAATAAAATAAGAAAACAGAAAAAAATTGCGACAAAGAAGATAAAAAAGCTACATTTATTAGATAAGTTGTATGTGTATTCTATTATTTAGTTAATTAAAGAGAAATATTTCAACACTCTTTGTAATTAACTTAGTGTAATGTCAAAAGTGATCTGAACGACATGAGCCTGATTTTGTGACATTGAAACATTCGTAAAATGAATCTATTATTTCTCTCGGGAAAAGTACTGCTAATCGTAAAATAATCATCCTTTAAAAACAATCTTATTGTATTTTTTTTATTCGTGAAAAGAATCGTTTTATTATTATAATGTTGATGAGCTAAAGGAGAAGTTACAACCATGTTATGATGAAACATTTCTGTCAATTTAGAAATCGAAATTTTACACCATTGAAGGATTTTATTTTATACACCGCTTGTGCATGCGCCGCGATTATTTCGCAATAATATCGGATTAAAAATCGATCAAGTTTTTGTTCTGGGGCAGTAATAATAGAATTTTAATACATCTCTAACGATATTGATTTTTCATTAAATCTTATGATTCGATCGTTTCTAATTCAAATGTAAAGTTGTTTAGTTTCATCATGAATATAAGTGAAAGTTCAGAGATTGTCCTTTTACCATGAAAGTAATTCCTTTCATAAAAATATTGAACAGAAAATCGTTACATGGTACACTTGAAAAATATTTTGTTAAATTAATTCAAATGTCCATTTCGTCAACTGGACCAAATATTTTGACAATTCAACATAGTTTCGATGATTTAATAAAACGTTTTGCTGATAATGAAGAAAGTTTTGACTCCGAAATTTGAAAGCGAAAAGGCTACCCAGATCCTTGGTATATATTCGCAAATTTGTCTGAACATAAAAGACAACTATTTTATCATTTTATTTCGTAACTTAAGTTTCAATCTAAAATTATAGTTTTTAAAATACTCTACCTCAATGTAAATTTATCTGCGTCTAAAGTTAAACCGATAAAGAGTAAATGCATGATTTTTTTCTGATTTCAGGCAGTGGACGATGCAATTGGTCCGTGATAGAAGTCTGTTCGCGGAAGACGCAGTATTCGAAAGCACAAACGGTCCGGTAAAATTCGAAACTTCACACTCCTACATTGGCACGCTTCTGGGTGAGTTAGCCTTACACAAAATGTTGTATGTTTAAATATTCTGGAAGGCATTTTCTTATTAAGACAAAGGGATTTCGAGGATAACAGGTGACACTCTTGAAATGAGATGAACGCGAGGAGACTGGAAATTGACGCGTATAGCAAGGAATAGAGGGAAAATTCGTGCTTTCGAACAGACTTTGCGTATTTACATAATCAGCACACGAACCTACAAGAAAGGATGAATTCGTGCATGCTTCTGGACCGTGTTGCCTACTTTTCATTGAAAGATGTATTAACCGAATTTCATGAAAGTGCTCGAAATTACTAAGTCCTCTTTCCTTCTTTTCCATTTCATTGGAGTTTCATCGCCTTCTTTTTTCTCATATTACTCTGTACAGATAAGCATGATGGTTTTTTTCCGTAAACGTTTCATCGAGGAAGAAGATTTCTTCCATTTTCTCTGCTTGTGTGTAAAGTAAAACACTACATCCCACGTGAAAAATATCCATCAACCTAATTTTTCTGAGAGCAAAATTAACGTCGCCATACTCGTATGAAAATGGTTCAGAAATATGAACCTGAACGGTAATTCTCAGAGTTTCAAGTCTCGTATATGATATAAAGCTAAGAGTAGATTTGAAATAGGTAACGTTGTGTATGATGTACATGTACAAGGAGCCGAGTTTGCAGCATCCGAGGGTAGAAAACACTGCTCGCCACGCTTAGTTTCGGGTCGCTTCATTAGTCCGGAGTTACAGGGTCACGTTATAATGCGGATACTCCTCTCGGCGCTCGACTTTGTCTACACCTTTCACTCAACAGCACGTGCTTCATAATGAGGCGACTCGCGCTGTATTTTGTGGCTTTTACGACCTTTCCCTTTTTCCGGACTCGATCATTATGCTTCAACTCGATTATTCAAGAACACTGCTGATATATCATTACAACATTATGTGAATTCTGACTCGGTTTTGATTAAAACAACTGTCCATTTCCTCAGAGTTTCTAATAATTCAAACGTATTACAAATTTTAAGGAAATATTGGATTGAAATTGGTTGAAAGAATCTTTTTCTTCTAACGTAAACAAGCTTCTTTTCATTCTACGGAATATCTGAATTCTCGTCCGATCCTGATTACTATACATGGAAGCGAGTATTAAAAAAATCTATGAAGTTTGCTGAACCGTAATCGGAGCGAGATGTTCTCTAGGTTGTGGTTTAATGAGCCGGCAATAAATAAGATAAAAAGCGTGGTAAAAATAAACGTAGGTCATTCACAGCCAGGGTTTTAATAACGCAATTAACGCCACGTGGTCGTTTATCGGTTTAAAGTACGGTGCAAATAAAGTTTTCACAGTATCGCACAAATTTTCGATCTCTACATACGAAATGGGAAATTCTTCAGTTCTTATAATTGCCGGCGAGAAAAAACGAAACTTTATTGTTTTATCCAATCGATCATCATCGCGTTGACAGAGTGACAAGAGTACGCGCGTTTTCGGTGGAAAAACGAGGGATCTTTTCTTTAGGTTGAAAATCCGCCGACAAAACAAACACGCCACGTAATATAGTAGCGCGTCAGGGGAAATATTTAGGAATTCGTGTCGTATCATCGATCAGGCTTTGAGAACTTTCCCTGTATTTTGAAGCGTGTACGAGGGGACCACAGGGCGGAAGCTCTCGACAGAGAAGAATCAAGTAGTGCTCTTCAGGGTTTCAAGTATACAGCTATCTCGGGACCCGGAAACGAACTTGCACGTATTCAACTTTCGGCTAAAGATCAACAATTTATTCCCTTATTGCGTACACGATGGACATCGCGAGTGAAAAAGCTGGGATTTTTAATTTAAAAAGAAAATGTCTTTTGTTTTGTGATAACTGAATCGTAAATTTTCTTCTATTTCAAGTGACTTTCTTCTCTTTCAATGCTTCGTACCGTATTTTTTTAATTTGTTATCATGATTCTATTTAAGAGTCGACACTTTACCGGCGTTATTATAAAAGTCGACTTCGAATTAAATCAGGCTTTGCCCGTAAATTGAGATGATAAGGAAATGAAAACTGAGGCAGGCTCTCACAAAGCTTATACTCTGGAATCTAAGTTTCATCCAAAATGAATAAAGCAGCTTTTAAAGACAGTTTCCTTACAATTTCGAGACGACAAGTCTTTCTGTTTTCGGGTAAGAGATGTTACTATTGACTTTGAAAGAGCTTCAATTTTCGAAATAATAGCGTTGTCACTAATCCTTTCAAACAAATAATTTCATAGGAAAGAGAGAGATAGTCTCCATCAGATGCGAAGTTTGTTCTTGTCGTTGCAATAAACGATAACTTTTCAAGGCCTGATAAAAATTATTTCAAGGCTATACTAATATTGTACATTATTATTAGTTTTAAATTTTAATATAACGTAAACAAGGTAATTTACAAAAGACCGAGTTAAAAGCGGTGAATTTCTCTGATTCATGGCGCAAAAATTAGTTCAGTTGAATTTAACGTTGAATAATCAACCGCTTTCATTGAATCGAATTTATTGATAATTCTGAATAAATTAATGCCAGGATTTGCAATCATGTTAATGAATAAAACATTACTAATAGAAGTGAAGAATGAACATTAAAATTACAAATTTTCCGTTTACAATATTACGTCTTTAGTGACAGAAATCGTCATATTGAATATATAAATAAAGCAAATATTCGCAAAGGCTTAGATCTTTTTTAGAATTAATAGAATAATTCATAAATCACTAATTTGCAGTATACATTCTACATCGATTCATTGTCACATCAATCCTGTGAAAAAAACGGAAACAAGCGTATCGAGAATCTCATAATTTGTCACACCAATAAAAGCCGAAGAGCGAATTTATATTTTGACAGTAATGTATTCCATTTACGTCACTTCCCTCGCAATCGATTTTGACGTACACTGTATCGAATGACGTCGTAAAGTCAAATTGTGCTGTTCCGTTATTGACTGCCTCTTCTTTCACGCTACAAATTCAAAAACAGTCGACTAAGAAATGCTCAATTCCAAGATATCTCATCATGAATCGTGTGAATCGTGTCATGGCAGCAGAGTTCGAGTTATATCAGCTTCTTTTACTGAATAATAACTCTAAAGCAATTCCAGCCGTGATTTCTTCCACGTAGCACTGTTTTCAAGACCAAATCCCTCGAAAGCAGTATCGATGTGCGTCTTATATTTGCGGATGTCTTTCTGTTGACGCCGTTGAGCATAATAACCCTGCAGAACGTGGTGCGGCGGCGTTTCGTGTCTCCATCGAGCGACGAATGGGATTGTCGGCTCTTGGACAGTTGCCAAATTCGCGATGGTGCGCAAAGAAGACGACAGCGAAGGTGGGAAAACGGTGGAGGGCGGAAAAGCTCCGACCGAGCTACATTACGAGGGACACCTTAAAAGCGTGTAAAGACGCTCACTACGTTCGATTGGCGCCAGTGGAAGACGCTAAAACGCAAGGACACATACTTCACTCGAGCATTTATGTAATAAAGAAATTTAATTAAACACGATGTCGGGAATTTAATTGCGATTAGCCGAGTTTGTTTTATAGGGACGCTCTGGGTAAAATTAGAAATTATATTCGAATCGCAAATTAATCCTCACTTACCGTCGAGCAATGACATACGTGATTCCTTAATTGGGGAAATTTCGTTTACGACAATTAATGGGTCTCCAAGTATTCCTTCAGAGGTATTTTTCGATGCGATTACGCTGGGTGAACTTTCGTTAACTCTACCAGAATTGGATTGTTGGAATTGAATTGGACGTGAGGATTTTGGTCCTTTCAACAACGTTATTTTACTCACGAGCGGTATTACGATGCAACATATTGCATCGAAAATACATATTGCATTTTTTGAAAAATGCTGAAAAAAGTCCTTGAAGAATTTCCATAATATTATTGTGGGAGGATGATACATTCGATAAAATTGAATTATGGTTGCTTCATTAATAATAACTCAAATGAAATGAACAATTATTTCACAAGTTACATTGTGATTTGAACCAAATTTTTGGTAAATTTCTTAATGTTTTACACCGTTTTTTATAGCTGCTAAAAAATCCAATTTACCAATTTGTTTTTTGTAGAAAAAATTGATTTTTGGCTTAGAGAAGGCACAACATGTTGGAAAATTTGAAACAGTGTTTTGCTATTATTCCAATCAGACAAGTTTAAAAAATCAATACATCACCTCAAAAATGCAAACAATTGTAGTGATTTCAACTTTGGATACTGATACTTTGTATATCTAGTTTTTTAAAAATTCCGTAGTGAGAAAAAAGATGCAATTAAATTGATGCTCTGATTGGGGTTCAATACGCTTTATTACTATTTCACTGCCAAGGCTTTGTACGGACTAAAAAATCCCAGTAGAAAAAATGTGCGCATTCGAAAAAATACAATGCAGAACATGATTAGTTCATGAATCGAATAAGCAACATATATTCCAAATTGCAAATGATAAAATACATTTTTGTAACGCATATAAACATCTTTTCTTATAAGAATATTAACTTTTTCAAATCCATGTATAAGTTACGTATTTTAAAAATACTTTCTCTTACATTGTAAACTATGGCTCCATATTTTCATATTTTCTACTTTATTAGGTACTAAAATCTTTATTACATACATACTTTAAAAAAGCTTGACTTCATTTAATCAAGCCTTTTTCCAGTGCAGCGCATAAATCATGCATTAGCTTCCCACAAGAAGAATCCTCTTAAACTGAGAGAATTTGTCCATTAGAAAGCATCTAACAAAATTGAAATGGTGAATAATTTGTCGCGAAGGTACGATACAAAGCTGCGAAAATGTTTCGCGGCTGAGGAAAAAAGTCGACCCACGGCGGTCTCATTCACGGCCAATCTCACATTGCGGCTGTGTCAGTAGCGTTGAATTGGCAAGCAGCAACACTTACGCAACGCGGGTCACTCGGTGAGCGCAATAAGTTGACTCTCGGCGCTGTCTACGAGTGAGAAACTCGGTGCGGAGGTGGAGAATCATTTCTGCTGGAATTGCCCAGCGCTAAGTTATTAATTTATGGTCCAACGTCGTTTTATGCACATTCAGAATATAATCTGGGATTTCGTAGGTCGTCGGTGCATAATTGAGAACGCGTATAGCTACTCGCGCGTAGCAACTCGGAGATAGCGCGCGATTTATTTGGCTTTACCGGGCAGAATGTGAAAACGATCGATAGTCGGTTTAGCCGATGCTTCGTCTTTGATAATGACACGGCTTTCGCGGTCGCAAGGAGAGCATTGCGGTTCATTTTCATCGCTGAGATTATTCAGGCTTTCGCATCGTTATAATCTAATCACGGTTATTTGTGCGCGCGAGTTTACATTTTGTGTCGATAAACCACGCTTATTAAGGATGCTGAAAGGCCTTTCAGCGACGTGAACGTGTACACTTGACATTGAAAAAAATTATGAAATTCACACGATGCGACATTTTTTTTCTTCCCATGTTTGGAATTTAATCAATTTTGTTTTAATATTGTTCACTCATGACGTGATCAATCACATCGTTTTTTGCTTGGCTATTTCGGAAAGGATAGAGAAAAGACAAAGCCCCTTCGTATGCTGTAGTAACATTTTCGATAAATTTGAACAATTCAATTAAACCTCGGAAATCTCGACAGAAAAACCAGAAAACCCGACGAAATTTACAACGCTGTTGATATTATTAATGCCGAAGCTTTAGCCATGGTAGTAAAATAAATGAATTCGCTTCAGGGTAAACTTATTTTTCATGCTCCCAGCATATTATATTCTACGGCAGGAAATGCATCGTCCTTCCTCGCCACTAACGCATGCTCCCCATGTGTAATTGCACTAAAACTTGCACTAGCTTTCCTGCCTTTTTCTTTTGCTTTCGTTTGGGCCCATTTGTAAGGGTGGAATTTAAATCGAATTAGCAATGATTCATTGACACACGATTGCGAACATCGTTTAGTTTTACAGCCAGGGCTTGAGAACTCCAATTTACCCTATTGAGATTGCTAATGGAAACATTGTCATTAGAAGAATCGTTATCCGAATTATTATGATACCGTTCCGCGTAAAATACAATAATTTTATTGACTCGCAATTTTCCAATACATCCTAATCCAGTGTGTGAATTTCACAACTGCAAAATACATTTTTGAACCTTGATGGGTCTTCAGGTCAGCCGATAGACAGACGTAATGCCATTTAAATTATTTTCGTCGTGATAATAAAAACTTTTCTCATTCATGAGCAGGACTTTTTGGAATAACGATTGTCGTTGTCAGAGGATGTAATTTGAAGTACATTTTTTGGAGAAAGTGCCCTTTGTTGAGAGACTTTTTACTTCAGGGAAACATGTTTTGAGTCGAAGTATAAAAACGGGACATTTCAAAAATTATTGATTGCACAAACGGTTTTTGAATGATAAGTTGTCAGATGTAGAGAATCTATGTAGAAATTTTCATAAAATGTTACTGAACACAAGAAGTGACTAGCGATTTAAAAAATATGATGTACAAGATTAAGTACTCATATTTTAACACGATCGAATCAGTCTCATTTCGTTTTGATCGCTTCTGAAATTACATGATATATTACTTTGCGAAGAGTGATCGATGAAATATTTATCTTTTATGAACTGCATGATAAAACAACTGAACTTTTTAATCTAAAATTCATCTGGTGACTGAAGCTTCGTTTTTTTTTCTTTCGTCTTTATTATCTGAATTGTTTTGTCTTTTTTATCTGGATTGTTTCTTCTCTGCTTATCTAAGAATATTTTTAAATATCAACATTATGCTTTTCATCTAAAAAACGTTAAATAAATACAAGAACTCGATTATTCTTCGTGGAAAAATTTCTAGTTTTTGCTTTATAAATTCTCCTTCTGTATCATAAGAACAACGCCAAGCATTTAGAAAAAGATTTCGAAATAACATTTACTAAGTAATAATAATTATATTGGAAAACGCGTGATTAAAAAAAAATTGAACTCGCGATAAAATGAGTTCGCATTTCGAGGTGATAATAAAAAATTAACATGTGTTCAGTTTTGACCTTTACTTACTTATTAATGACTTTTCTTTGCTTGCTTTTTTCTTGAATAAACGAAATTATATTAACTGAACTTGAAAGTGTGTGCTAGTGATGGCACATCTGAACATTGATAGCTAACGTAAATATTAACTGAATTTAAATAATAAATTACTAATTATTTTTCATAATTTTTCGAATTCAACGTTATTATTTTCATCCCAATTATTTTCCTACATTTTGATTCCAATTTGTTTTATTGAAATTTTGCGTGCACCATGATAACATACAAAACACATTGACCTTCTAATTTAAAATCTAAACTTTTCTGCAATTTATTCCGTGTTTCAAGAACCGTGCAAATATTGTGAGAAAAGTACGAATACTGCAACGAACTTTTCGTAAATGTATGAATGAAAAATCAGTGAAACGAAATAGAATAACAAAAGCACTATCTAGAAGTACAATCTGGGTACGTTCTTGAACGGATCTAGACAGAAATCGAAGCACAGATATACTAAATTAATTCAATGTTCCAGATCAGAGCTCAAAAACCTTACACATTAGACTTAATTTTGCTTTGCAAAATTTTAAAATTGTTATTGCACTTGATTTCTCATTTTCTAACGTTATTTTACCTTGCAAATTCGTGTTGATTTCAGCGCGGTTTTGTCGTCGAAAGAAACTTTCATCTGAAAATTGGGATTGGGATCATAGTAAAAAAAACATTTTCTGAAATAGCAAATACCTACTATGAGATGTGGAATTGACGCAAAAAATTCGCTGCCGTGTCGAATAATACATTTTGTATCTTATTTGAACTATTCGAAAATGTAGCTTTCGTAACTTTGCTGCCAAAATGTAACAGACTCTGAAATAAAGTATGAAATCACTTTAATTTCCCATGTGAATTAAAAGAGAGCGAGAGTATATGCATCTGCACGATAAGTGTACCTGTGATATGTGCTTCTCGGTGCATTTTATTACAAAAAGTACCGCTCTGTGAAATGTTCTCTCATTGGGGTCGTAAAGTGTAATTACCTCGTTTTAAGTTTGAAGCTCGCGAAGGAATAAATATGATGCGAGTCTGGGAAACTCAAAAATTCTAGTACCCTACATTTGTTGCAACTCCACTTATTAACATCGCGCATTTTTCCGAGGGAAATTTTTTACAAATTGTTCGTATTATCTCCGTTGAAACATGCGTCAGAGTTTCATAACGAGTTAAGGACCGCGTTCGCACTCGAAACTTTTCCAGCTGTGCTGAATTTTCCGTTTGCGATGTCTTCTTTACGTTGAAAAGTTCGGAGCACCGCTGGCATGGGAAATAAAATAAACAATTTCAAACGTGCGCGATTCTCCTAAACGCCCGGCAACACCTACTTTTTTAATTCTCAAACGGCGCACGGACATACACTCGTTTCAAGTTTCCTGAACTGAAAAGTTCTGCGCGAGGTTCTTGGATTCACTCGTCCTTTTAGATACCTGGCAATATTTAACGACTATCTCGTTATACTTGGCGCTAGTTTTTCTCGCTTTACGCCATCATAAATTTCTCAACTAATATCAATTTTACGAAGCGAGGACGCACGGGATGAAAATGTAATCGTATTTCTGTACCCAAGTATCAACTTTACCCGATACGCTTTTTTTCCGAGTTTTCTCTTGTCGCTTTCTTGACGATGGAACGGTATATTCCGCTTTTACGGGTAGAATGAAATGAGTCTAGAAATACCGGCTTGTGTTTCTTTATGATTAAGGAACAAGACCGAACGAAAATAAAACCCGGACATCGCAGAGAATCATGAAAAATTGATCTCGCTATGGAGTTTCCTTCGACTTCTCGGCACGACTTGAAAGGATTAATTGCTGTTGAAGTTTCGAGTCTCGAGCGATCGACTGACGTCGATCAAAAATATATCAGGAAGAAGCGCGGTGAAAAGAAGAATGAAAAGTCGACTCTGGATTGCGACAAATTCTCGTGTGCAGACTTTTGGAAACTGAAGGCAGACGATAAATCGATCGTACTCGATGAATGTTGGTAAAATTCGGAAAAAAGAACGACGAGTCAGGATATATTTGTCCAAAGATTAAATCCAGAGGTCAACTTTCATACAGCTTTTAAAGTTTGAAATTATCGCTGAGAAAGATGTAACTTGTTCGTACTTTTCCCTTATTTTTCTGAAAAGATGTCTCGAGGTTAAACGTTCCACCGAACAGTCTGGTCTTCGTCGAGGGACCATATTGCGCCGGCAAGACGCTTGATAAGCGCTCACAGTTAAGAAATTTGGGAAAGACGACGTTAGTGTAACGGCGTTCAAAGATACTCGCTTGAGTTTGCTTGGCTGAACGCCAACTTATCTTGACATTCATAACCGCTGTTTCGTCCTGTAGAACCCTTTTGCAGACAAGAAACCCAAGTTAATGGAGAAAATATCGACTAATACACGTATTCCAATGCACTTCAGTTGCAAACTGACAGATAACTTTTGATTAACGACGCTATTTGAGGCCCGAACGGTTCTTCGCTCTTTGCAAAATGGCCCGAGGTACATTCAAGAAGAGAGGAGTCTACAATTTCGGCAAGAAAATTTGCGAAATTAAACGATTGAAGTGGTAAACAGGGCGAACTGTGTGAAATGACGAGGTAAACCATCGCAATAGGGGACGAGCATTCAAGCGAATATCGATGTGAATTTGAAATTTCGATTCGGTCGCGCATAGCGGCACGATAACGCGGTAATCCTTTGCGCGGGAGATTTGGGATAAGAAGCGAAGACGACTGGGGAACATTCCATTTTGAGATATGCAGATTTGCCGAATGCCTTGGGGATGGCGCCTGAATGCCGTGAATACCGTCTTTGTACTCATCTCTTGGAGCAGCCGCGGTTGTTCCTTTTCCTAGCCTTTCCGAACTCGGAAGCAGCTCACTCCTGTTTCCGTATTCGGATCCCACCCATTCCAGCAAAGCTCCTGGCTTACCTTGACTCCGAGAGCACGTACGCTCGCGCGCCGCTCTATGTACATACATACGCCGATATTTGACTAGACATCTCTTGCTTCATCGAATTCACCTGTTTGGACATCCTGTATTACATCCGTTGAATTCTTGTTGCTCCGATCTCGAAAAAGGCTTTCACCCTAATACTCTAAATTATACTTTGTCGTCATAATCGATTCATTTGCACATTTATTTTGCGATCAATTTTCAAGTCAAGATATATTTCAGATGCGGTTTAGGCCTGACGCAGATCTGAACAGATCTGATCAGATCATGCCTAATGAGACCTATTTTGATCTAAGTCTGGCCAGTGTTGATGGTATCTGATCATATCTAGCCATAATTGATCGAATCCGACCACGTTTGATTATACCTAACTATATTCAATTTCATTGGATTTAATTTAATTATTGTACATAGATCATATCAATTAGGTCTGATAAGATCTAAAAAGATATCGTGAGATTTCACCAAATACCATTAGATTACGTCAAATTCGATTTCAAATTTTGATTTGGTTTAGTTTGATTCGTAAAAACGTTTCAACAAATTATTTTTGGGAATGAAGTTAAATTTACTTTTGTGGTAAATGGAAGACGTTGACGCAATAGAATTAAAAGAATGCAATTGTCTTCAAGCTGTGCTCATCGTTTTATTTACAAAAGTGATTGATACACTAACGCACCGTCAAAGCAACGATACTGTGTAGTTAATTTCAGTGAAACTCCTGGCAATTAAACGTAATCCAATTGTTAATCAACGAACGACACTGCCATTACTCGTAATCGGTTTGCTTCGATCCGCACGTCGACGTCGTCCCAAAAACATTACTTGTTTGGTAACTTTATCGGATTTTTTCCTTAAGTCGAACAAATCTAACCAACTACTTTTTCTCATTGTTTGATCGAGTCAGGAACAACACCTCATTTTTTTGCCAATTAATTAAGCAATCCATTTATGAGGGGTGAAAGAAAATTTCTAGAATTGAAATAACTCATGTGCCATAGGGACGTCATTTTGTACTTTTATGGCATTATGCACTTTTTTGAAAGCAACTTTCCTGAAATTAACATTAACATTGAGAATGAAAATCGTGCTATAGTAAATAAAAATTGACGTCAGCACAATTTGAAATTAAACCGCTTGCGCTGTTATGTTAGATTCCGAGATGATCGTTGAATTTGTTTCGAGTCCGCTAGCTACTTCGGCCGGTTAGTTTTCGGCAGCGGCATAGGTAAAATAAAATAGACATAATTCATTAGTTATTTGTAAAATTTCGTGTTGTTTCTCAACTTTAATCATTATTGTTCATTTCTGGATAAACCTTTATATTCTTCAAACAGTTGTAGAGGTATTTGAACACCATTAATTAAGCCAAAACTCTCAAATCGAGAACTCGATAATCGGTAAGCGATCGCAAGAATAATACTTCGGAACGACGCTGAATGTCTTTACAAATTTTCCGAGCTAGAGCCAAAAAATATGGCTTGGTACTTTCGACATCATCGAGAAATGTTAACTTATCTCTTCAATTTCAATATGTCGACTGTTTTGGCATTTTATTTTGTTTCTTATGACGTTCACAATTTTGTAAATTCTGAAGAAATAAACCTTCTTATGAAAAGATGAATAAAAAATCTCTGCCTGTTTTTGAAACCAATTAAATAACAATTAGAATTTGAAATCTAAAAAATATCCGATTTTCAAATTCAAACTTGTATAATTTTTCAAGCTGTGCGGTAGTCTCTCATTATTATTAAATTCCACCTCTCTTTTTCTATAAATTAAATAATGCGGTATTTAATTTCATCAATACAAGCTTTTTGCACAAGCTAATTCACGTTGAAAACCAGCCAAATAGTTGGCGAAGCAACTTGCCCTATCACGTATGATGATCATGTACTCTGCAAGCACGACTAGCGGCAAGATATAATTCGTTGTTTACTGAGCACTGCGCATGCAGCGAAACACGCGAGCATATTTGAAATCTTGGATGCAGCCGAGTCGTTTGATACTTACATTCATCAAGAATTAACTTGTTAGAACACGCGGGTAGACGAAATTGGCGTAATACACGACACTCACGACAGCTATTGAATACAGCCGAAACTCTTGTATTTACGTTGATGTGTATCACCTTTCTGCCATTGAATAAATTTCTGACGCTACGGAGCCGGGTCAGACAACTGTTACTCTACATTTACCGGGCAGAGGCGTCATTTCGTTTCTTATTTACAGACGAAATAATTTCCTATTGTTATATTCATTCCTGCAGTCTCTCGAAATTTCGAAATGGATAACATTTCGCTCGTAGAAGAATGGCTCTCGTGTTTTCACCATGTCATTGCACAAATATGTGCAAATTATGTGAGCTTCGATTTGTTTCTCCATTGCTCGATTCATTTTTGCCTCTCGTTTTGAAAACAGTTCAATTTAATTGCATTCTCAGAATACGATTCGCAGGGTTTAGAAAATATGTGTTGTGCAATGTAGTGCAGAGTTGAGAATGTCAAAAATTGCAGTTCAATCGTATACATGGAGTTCCTTTTAATTCAATTATCCTCTGGAAATTATAGCTCGCTAAGCAAATTACTGAATAGTTCGCATAACGTAACCTATGCATGGATTTCTGTTCAATATGTAACATTGTTACACGTGAGTAGTGAGGTCAGAGGGTGGAGGGAAGAGAAGAGAAGGGCGCGAGTTAATTATATTTGCTGGCGCTAACTTATACCTGCCGAGCATCTAACGTGCGATAATCCAGTTAATAATGTTCTAACGTGTGATTCGATTGAAGCTAAATTTCTCGATCGTGCTCGGTTTACCAGATAGTGCAGATCATGCCCAAATAAGGCTATTATAATCGATTAGTTCTGTACAATACATTGCGATTTCATTAATGAACTTCATTTCATTCGTCGTTTCAATTTTTTCTGGGCTCTATACTTATTTAATTATTAAACTTTATTTCTGCTAGAGAAAAGTGCCCTTGGTTGCGACAGTCCTTGGTTGTGACAGTCGGAGTAACTTTCAGAGATTAATTACAAAAAATTTGAAAAAATTCTTCAAATTTTCGAGAATTGGAATACATGAATGGCTAGAGTAAGGATTTTTGAAATTCAGCTGTCAAAAGTAAAATTTCACATCTTTTTTCCGGTGAATCTTTTCCATCTAACACAGCTAACAGTTTGCTTTTCAGCTAAAGACATTTCTACTTGGCCAATGGGAAGTAAATTCTATAGAGATTTCACATTTCTACTTGAGAATATACTTGTTGGAAGCAGGTGTAAGTGCATCTAAGAACGAACCCCACAATGGCAGTAAATGTCATGTAACCATTTTCGTCGAAACTGATGTGACCAAACTGACCACTCAGTTCGGTTCGGTAACTCTTGCACACTCTACAATGAAGTTCGTTTGATTGCTCTTAGGTACTACTATTATTAATTTCAAAAGCTCTTCTTTCGTATCTCGCACTCTCTTCACTAGAATGAAAACGAGTCTATCGACGCTTTGATGTTCATCGAAAGTATTTTTTCTAACCAAACATTCTTGGTCTAGACTTAGAATCGCCGTAGAAATTAATCAAACATTCATTATTTCTATTTGTTAAAAAAGAACAGGTCCAAGACGTTGACAAAATGTAGCAATAATTAAAAAGCAAGAAATTTGGAAGGAATGTAAATAAGACAAAATATGACGATTACTTTCACGAAATTTACCTTGAGAACATGATGGAATATACAACATTTTTGTAACCAAAATTGAACGAAGTAAAAAATTGCACTCTTTTACGAGACTGTTATTCACTTTTTCTTTTTTCTTTTTTATCACTCCCGAACTTTTCGGTTCCTTTCTTTTCTTTAGTAAATTTCTGCCGCCTTCTTGAGCTTCCATGACAACGGTGTTCTGGCTCTTTTTGCTTTCTCGGTTTCCCAGCCCTGATTTTTCCATCTTCACTCTTTTTGTTTTGTACGCTCTCTAATAATAAACGCGCCAAAAAAGATGAATGAAAAAACTGAATCGAACGATTACGCGAAAATAACGCGCATCGGTAAAAGTGTCACGTTCAAGGCACGCTTGCCTGTCACAACCAAGGAATAATATAAGCATGTTGAAAATAAGTTTTCAAAGACTGTGAGTGGATGATTCTAAATGAACTAGTATTATTATTCAGTGAAAAAAATTTGTCCCAGATTGACAAAGTCCACTGGAAAGAAGATGCAAAATTTTACTTTTAATAGCTATAAGTGATTTATATTTCTATTCCGGAAAAAAATTAAGTCTTCAAATTTTTACCAAATGCATCACAATTATTATCGAACGTTTCCATAATTTTTTCAATTTTTTTGTAATCAATCCCTCAAAGTTATTCAGACTATCACAACCGAGGACTACTGTCACAACCAAAAGCTCTTTCCTCTACTGAATTTTTAATTTTTTCATTAAGCCGTTTCGTCGCTGTTGATTTTTGGGAAATTAATCAAATTAACAACATTAAAATTTCAAACTATTGTATCTCTTTTGAATTGGAAGCAAGAAATTGAATCAGGTGCTAGTTTCATTGCTGCTAATTCCACTAACTTTTTCTGAGTGTGGTTTGACTTGGCAAAAATACGGTTATTTACAGACGGACATAGAATAAAATTAAATTATCTTCACCCAAATACCCCAGCCAAATCTGCCAATCTTCGTAAATATTTTAGTCCAGTTTATTTGGTCTATATTTGTTTATGAAACAAATTCACCAATCTCGCTGTTCGTATCTCAACCTGCCGTTTAACCACGAAGCATTTTATTTATAAATGCTATTTCAGTGTCTAATTTCGTGAGAGCGAAATGATATACTCGGATTCGTTATAACTTCAATAATACGAAATAATGACGAAAATGAAGTGACTAAATTGCGTGGTTAACGTTGATTCATAGCCGATAACGCGACTAATTCTTTTAAACGATTAAGGCTGATTGTTCACTGGGTTGTGTCACATACAGGACCCTCTGCACACGGAGTTTACTTCATGAAGGATTCTACGATTCACGATCGTTTTGTTTTATGTCATTTTATCGTTCGTCGCACACTCGATCGAACTCGAATGCTGCTTGAGTCTACGTTATTACCGAGTACTTCGTTATTTCGAGCGATCCGGGTGGAAAAGTAATAATGCCGGCAACGAGAACTACCACTCCACTGTTTCAATTCTCGCACAAAACTTTTTTCTTGCTTACTTTTTTCAAACACTTTCGCGTATCTGTATCTATTTATGACAATGATCTGAGAGATTGCCAAGCTAAGTGGAAACTATGCAGTGATAAAACCTAGATTCAAGTGAATCTTCATTACCATTTTTCATTTAGAGATAGAAGTGTTCCCTTTGATTGTATCGCTAAATTAATTTCATTACGGATCCAAGAAAAAATCATTACTGCAGTCGAGTCTTTTCGGCTCTTTTTCTTCGTATTGAATTTCCCTCCAGAGTGTGACTTTCAAGAGATAAATGTAAACGCTTTTCCCAATACTCAGCTTACAATTGGAGTCAATATTTTCGTTGATCGCGTGGGATCATAGTATCAAATTTCGATGTATTGGGAGAACGTTTAGGTTCCGCCAAAGTGTATTTATGTACGTGAAAGGGTCGTCTTATATCCTTCGGTGAACACATCTGTGGGCGAACCAGCGAAATGACATTTATATCTTGAGTCGTCGTTTGCTCGAAGTCAGTACATAAAGTGACCCGTCTGCCGTAATGTGGCCTCAAATCGTGCAGAATGAAGATCGCATTTGGTATTTCCTGAAAAAAGTGGAAGCACGCCCATATAGCTTTTTCCTTGAGATTGTTGCACACTCAAGCACCTCGTGCTTTTAACCTTTCCGTGTCAGGGGACTGAGCGAAGAATAATGTGCCCTGGAAAGCGCAGCTTCTACAAAAAACTACATCCCATCATTAATTACTCGATTTGTGCATCTCGGAAAAAGGTAGAAACGGATCCACTCATCTTTTTATTATGATTTTCAAAACGTAATTTTCGCAAGTATTGAAAAAAGTTCAAGTGAGTAAGAATTGCTTCAGGAAATAAAAATAGAAATTTAATTGCCCTCGTTATGCAATTTTTATCGCGAGTAATATACATATCTAACAGTATTTTTACTTCGACAAAGATCACTGCGAAAGATATTTTTACGTATAGAACGAAAATTTAAATCTCCGTCAATGTTGAGTGGGAGTGAAAAGGTACAAATGGCCATGGTTTTCGAGGGCAAGTTTCGCGGAGTAATGCATGCATTTCCATTTTAATAGGCAACTTTTATTCAGATTTATTTAATCGTGGATATTTCACAACAATTTTTCGATCGAAGTTTTCCATTCAAGAGAACTTTATTTCTGAATTTAAAAAATGCAGCAGGCTCCTTGAGAAGAAATATTGAGAAACTGCAGTTATTGAGAGCAATTTTCTTGACGATGTTTGGGTATGGAGTTCTTCTTCTAAATGATTTATAAAATGAAAAACCATTTATTGTGCATGCCACTATAAAAACTGGTATCTTTAAACGTGTCATAAAATAAGTTACTAGATAAATAGTTGATGTTTTTATACCCACATGTGTTAAGTACTGGTGTATTTTAGATGAACAAGGGGATGAAATTGGGTTTTTTTACGACGAGAGTTGTAAACATCACTTGTCGAAAAAAAGCCTTATCCTTATGGCGCATACAATACTTTTTGTGAAAATATTTGCGATTTGGGCGTTCTTTAATGCAGATAAAAACAGGGAAGGTTGAGTTGGGGGTTTTTCGAGCAGTGAAGGTGACGCATGCGCATTACATGCGAATTCCACTTTTTCCCTTCTGAAAAAAAAGCGGGAAAAAAAAGAAAAAAGGCATGAAAAAGCGCCCAAATCGTGCCTTTTTTACAAAAATACTTTATCGTGTTTACTTTAATGAAAAACACTCATGTGTTTCACAATTGTTAACGGCAAATTGGAAACATGTAATTCATTCTTAATATATAAGAATCATGCCCGAAATGAGATACTTGAGTTATCTCATTTCATTTGAGTTGTGAAAAATGCAACGAAAGTCTAAAACATGTAGGTGATCGGAATACATATTTTAATATCGGAAAAATTTGCATTAAGATAAAACTAATAGTTTCGATAAACAGTAGGATATTTTTGAATGATATAATTATATTCTCCAAAGTTAAAAGAAATATTTCAATTAAAACTTCACTTTAGATATTGGATCATTTCAAAAAGACCCTGAATTTTTGTTTATTTGGCACGTTGGATTCGGTTTGCATTATGCAAGCTTAAATACCGCCAGCGACCAAACCCAGTTGACTTCAATTGGGCGATCTATTAAGGGATTATCATGCTTCTACAATACTAAGGTTGAAGTTTTTCGAGAATGAAATAAAAAATTAGACTGCTTTAAATTCAATCATCTTGTCCGAGACCCACTGCTTCCCCGACTATTACTTTTAACCTAGAATTTTAATTCCTTCTTGTGATGCCTAGAGAAGTGTTTAGATAAAAAACTGTCTGATATAATTACAAAATAAGACATGCAACCCCACCCGTATTGATATCTGTTCATTTGTTCACAATTGCTATAACTGTAAACTGAAATAATTTAACAGCGATATTGTGGAAATGAAAATAAAAAACTTGACGTGTTTCCGACAGAAACACTTTGTTGTATCTCAAAACTAACTTCACAAGTTCTTCAAAAATCACTACAGAAATGTTTTACATGAGATACTAGTTTTTGATTCATGAAAGTTTGATTACAAAATATGAATACATATCGATATTTTGTAATGTCAGATTTACTAGCTTACAGAATTAACTAGCTCATATTTCATTTTTTTTGTAAATTATTATGTCAATTATAATCATAAAATTCAAGGAAAATCCATTACTCAGTATGTTTATAACAAATCAAAATAAAACTCTGATAACGGGGCAAGTTTCATTTTCGTTTGAGCAATCACGCTTGCGTCAACACAATTTTACAATTTGGCTCACATTAAACGAACTATTTTCCGAAGTTTTAAAAACGGTACACCCCGAAATCGCAGCTTTTAATAACGTAATCGATTCTATATTGAAAACAACAATAATGAATTGTATTACGAAACTTATTCAATTATCTCACGATCTCATCAGAACTTCCTAAACGAAACAATAAAAGTGTTAAACTGTAAATACTCCATCGCTAACAATGAATATCATTATCTCCTCGAACTGATGGGAATTTCTTTGTTTTTACGGCCAAACTTTCGCGTTAGCCGTGCATACGAATCACGATTTGAGAGGATAAGTCAGATTAAGTCGAGAAAATGGATCGATACTTCTTAATCAGAAGCGTCGGCCACTCACGACAAGCTGGATTAATTGCGAATTCGGGATCTCTTAAATATTCATGTTTAAGCTTCACGTAAACTTTGTTTTTCTACTTTTTTCATAAGCCAAATGTTATTCATGTATTCCTCCGAGATTTAACAACAAGAAAAATAAAGTGCATTAAACATGAATTCTATGTTTAGTTTTTTCACTCCGGTACTCTAAAAAGCATCTTTAGTACTTTTTAAATTAATAAATTCATAATTAATAAATTAATCTAACGTAATCAAATTTTATTTTTTTTAAATCAGAACCGTGTACTTTATATAACTAACAATCTTCTCTGCAATATTTCAGCGCGGATTTTAAAACTAAAATTTACTGAGAAAACAAGATAAATAAGTGGCGTAGTGTAAATCGTGATGTTCAAAAGTTTTCAATCATAGTTTTAACCACTGAGAAAATTATTTTCTAATGAGTGCAATACTATGTGCATCGCATGCATCGCGATATCGATTTATCAATGCAAAACAACGATTTTAAGCTAAGAATCAAACGAATCTAAGCATGCAATGTGATAAAATTCTGCAAACAAATTTTGTTTCCGGGGCTACAAGTTATTTCGAATGATTATATAATTTTTCTTCCACTGCTTCTAATAAAGAGATTAGTACTTTACCCCATGAACAATAACCCATAAAAAGTCGGGTTACGGTGTCTGAAAGCCGATTATATTAAGCGGCTTTCCAATTCAATACTTCGATAAGAATAATTCCGACTAGAAAAAGAATAAAATCTGATTTTTAATACTCTCGTCCAAAATTTGATGTTCAAGCACTTATGGATCCAATTACGACGATAATTAAATTTCCGCAATCGATAGATAAATTAAGGTACTTAATAACACTATTTTGAATATGACCTTTTTGAGTTGTACTAAAAATATTGCCCTAGTTGAGGTACACAAATTATCTTAACATTTTTAAATATATTGAACTTGGTGCAATTTATATTATAATTATTATTTAAATTGTAAGAGACTCTTTTTATGTATTTATGGGTCATATTTACAATTGAACACTTGAACGGCCTCAAACTTTTTTTTTCTTGTGTTGAATACAAAAATAAACGACCCGTATTTTTTTATTTGAATATGATATAGTAAATTTTGGAGTTATGAATTTTTGAAATTTCATAGTCGGAAAAATCTAACTTTTTTTGAATTCTTGTAGTTTCTAAACGGTTTCATAGAAAAAAACGTTGTTTTCGGAGAAAGTCCATAATTGGTCAGACTTTACATGTGGTAATATATGAAAAAATTTTTTGGTTTATTTGTATCTACTTGAAATATGCAATTATTTTAAACAAATTATATTTACAGAAAATGGACCTCTTTAAAATAATATTTTTGATGATTAAACTGTTTATTATAGTTTATAGAATATTCCATAAAAATTTCAGAGTGGACCGTTGGATAGTTTTTAAGATATTTTAAAGCAAATTCATGAATGTTGATTTTTATAATTTAAATCTTTTGAATAAGGGCCAAAATGAGCGTAGTTAATGTTGAAATTCTATTTTCGCAACGTACTTTAATATTCTAGGATTACAATGCATTTCATTCGTGGCAACTTTATGTAAAATTTTGGAAATTGCACCGAGTTGAATAGCGCAACCGCAAGGTCGGTCATTGCAGGTTCTGACTTAGGCCTATCAGTATTGAATCAATTTTTACCAATTACATACCCACATTTTTTATTGAACGACGTTTCGTTATTCAAGCAAAGCTCCTGCTGGAAAAGAATTATTTCGCTGGTCAAAATTCCGCAACTTTCTATCCGCGATATTCCATGTCTCTTGAAAATTTAATCACTTACACTTAAAAAAGTTTTTTCTTTGTCTCACCATTCGGACGCTATTTCACCGCATACATAAAAGTGTCTGGGAAACTTGAAGGGGTGGTTTCATCACTCAGAACCGAAAGTACCGCAAGATGAAAACACGTTACTCAACTTACAAAAGTTTCATTTAAATTTGAGCAGATTAGGGGCAAGAAAGGCCGAGCATACCGAGGCCAATGTAAATGTCGTAACGCGAGTACGTTTTTTGCTGACGCGTCAGCAAGTTGTATGGTAATCAGCTTAGCGCTCATTCGTCGCATTCGATGTCCCGCAACATCATTAATTGTATCAAATAAAGTCTACGAAGTATATAAGGTCCATCAGACTACTCGATCGATTTCATCTTACAGGGAAATGACGAAAAATGAATGCCATAGCGGGAAATTTATGCACTGCATTTTATTCATGACTAATCGGTACTGTTATTGCACAAATTTAACATTTCATGAATTCAACTCGTCCGACTTTATTAGTGATGTAGTGAATTAGAGGCATCCACCAACGAAATGTAACGAATAATTATTTTAATTAACTAACGTGTGACGTGTATTCAACGGTCGAACGCGTTAATTGGACGAATCCTCTCGAGTCAATAGTTTTATTTACCTCGCATTTGTTGCAATTTTCAATCATTTTCATTTATTTATTCATGTGATTTCTGGAAATATTGGGATTGCAGGAAATATGCAATTTTGTGTACAAAACAAAACTAAAATTGGAAAAAATTCCACGCAACTTTATCGCGGGTTCTTTCAATTTCATCAGCGTAATTACATTGTTTCGAAGCTCAATGAAATTAAAACGTTCCAGGCACAAATTTGATGCATGCATGAATCCGCGAATAATTAGGTGGTTTCGTTCAAACGCGGTGCCATAACGATGCCATAACGATAACGTTCGTGTCTCGTTTCCTTCTGGTTTTCCACATCCGACTCGAGTAAAGTTCGCGTGTCTCAGAATCGGGCTTGCAGAAGTCACGCGAGTATCGCGTATTTCTAGTCCTTATTTATCTTGACGTCTCGGCCGATATTTGCAAACAACTCGACGGTGAAAAGGATCAAACGTCGAATCGTCAACTCTCGTATTTTTCATCGACTCGTGCTGCATAAGTCTTCATCGAAAGAACAAAATCTAAAAGCCAGAAAGAAGGATTCGAGGATTTTCACTTTGGCAACGTTCCAATTATTTACACCTGTCTCGGGAAAAATGAATTCAGAGTTGTGTATCGCCGCGAGGTTTCGTTGAGATAATGTAGCTATAATTTCTCGTAGTTTTAAAAATTTCTGCGTCTCCGTAGTGTGATTTAGAGGAGGAAGACGACTCGAGCTCTAAACTTTCATGACAATGAATTATCCAGAATATAAACTACATGGAAAATTTAGTACCAGCTGTTCACGATTAATTTTGCTCTCCCGTTTCGTCGTGGCGCTCACCGAAAAATGGGGTTTTTAAACGTTATTATCGAATTGTATTCACGTTATTCGGATTAAACTAATTTTGTCGACATAAACTTCTCATTTCGTCGCGTACAAATGATTTAGTTTTAACTACGTTATTAATTGATCAAAGAATTGCTCAAATAATTGGTCAAACAATTCAATGCGCTGTTTAATTATGCTTAAGAAATATTTTCTTAGTTTATGAAAGTCGGTGTTTTATTTATTGTAATTGAGTTTGGATGAAAGATAATAACCCGGGTTGTATGACACTATTAGATGCGGCTTAATTCGTCATAATTGATTGGAATTAGGATCTCGTGTACTATTCTATGGAAATTCGACATTCAATAGCTCGAGGATATTATTGTCCGATACACAGTCCGAAAATGAACGTCACGTGAGGTTTAAAGATCAAATAGAAATCCAATTAGAAACCCGATGCGTGTCAAAACTATTCGGAGCTGGTCAATTCTCTCGGTCTAGTTGGATTAAATTTCCCTTCAATAATCGGCATAAAAAGCTCGTAAGTCGGCGTGATTCGTATAAATCTCAATTTTCGCAATATCCTCGCTTAGATAAAAAGATAAGCGATTTAATCGGGCGTGAATTTATCACCAAACACATTTATGTCCAGGGTCATTTATTTCCCTTCGTTTCAATGCGTGTTTTATTACGAGTGAAGAAAAATATTTTCACGCTTCACCGTGCAATTATTGAGGTAATTCATGGAGTGCGCCACGAATTGATCGAGACGTGATCGTTTTTGCCGATCGGAAATAGCTGAGGCGTTGCACGGCTGAAATGCGACTAAATCCGCTTGACTCGAGTGTCATTTCGGCTTCAAATAGAACAGTGCTCAATTCCATTATTCGAAGAATTTCATTATAAAAATGGACCTTGAGTGCTTTCCGGATTTTCCAAGTATAATCAATCAAAAACAATTTGTCCAAAGGTGCTTTTACTCGACCTCGAAAAGTCGGTCAACCCACTCGAGAACCGTCAGTGCTAAACAGCGCTCGCCATATGCGTGTGGGCGCGTGCTATGCGTTCTTATGGGCGATGGTCATTGGAGTGCAAACCCTGATTCTCGAGAGGGTTGAATGCGCATAAATTTCCGAACTGATCAGTAAGAGACGTTATTGTTTAACTAACTACATCATACTGTCCGAATCGATCGAGTTGAGGATATGTCGGGTGACAAATATTGTTGAATGAATGAACGTTTTTAACGGTCGCTCGTATATTCCAGCAGTGCAAAACTGCAGAAGAATATAACTGTCATCAGGGCACATAACTGTCACTGCTGTCTCGAGCATCTGCTCATTCTGACAAGCCTGCATAACATCTTTTTAATGGAATTTATCCATCGCGTTTTGTACAGGACACGGCATTTCATCCCTTTAATAAAACTTGAATTGTTTATTTTCAAACGCGTCTCTCACACGAGCGGTGGTTGTAAAATCGAATCCGAACGCCGTAAAATTGATTGACGCTTCGCCCAGCACGATCGGATTGACTTTTTTCAGCAAGGAACGTGGAACCCAACGCCCTCCCATTTTACAGGTCCACGAACACCGCGCTCTTGTTCCCTGCTTATTATGCAAATGCAATTTGCTATTACCACGTGTTCGTTTGCAATTATTTTCACAATCGAACCCATTTTTACCGAGTAAAAATGTTTCTCGTCTTTACTTCTCTTCGAACTTTTTTTCACGAGGTTAAAAATGTCATTATTCGAAAAAAATCATCCGTTGAATATTCACTAACGTTTTCTCGAGGAAGTTCGTTCCGTTCTTTCTCCGCATCTTTGTATTATTCCTCAAAGAGTTTCAGGCTTCAATCGTATGCAACTTTCGAGAAAGCCACGGAATGTAAAGCGTTGGAAGTTTTTAGAAGGATGATTCAAGTGGTTCGAGGACATTCGAGAATTGGTATCCTCGAGAAAAGCATAAATCATTCTGGATAGTATGCAAGTTCCGAGTGACGCGTGACTAATGATAGGTTCGTTATAGCTCGCTCTTAAGATTTAGCATCTCTCGGGACGAAAGTACTAGGTGACGTCAATCTAGTTTTTCGTATCCCCAATTACAGATTCCCAGGTCGAGTTCGTACCACTCACCGATTCAATTTATAACTCTTCTTACCGTTCGTTTTACATCATTTTACATTTTCTCCTTGTCGAAGTTCTTCGTCTTGAACTTTTTGATCGTAAGAACGAGTGCTCTCCTAGGCCAAGTCACACTTTTTGTTTTCTCGTGTGAAAAAACCATATATTATAATTTAAAATGGTTGATTTTATAATCTTGATTTTTTCAAGCATTATTTCAAATAGATTCAATGAAACATTGAGGATGAATTCAAAAAATCATTGTAGCTTTCAAAAAATGCATGCAAAATAACAAATCAATTCAAAGCTCAGTAAAAAAGTTATAGTCACATGAAATGTTCGCTATTTCTGCCGTAGTTTTATCAACCCAAGTTCCATGTTCACAATACTGAAATGTTGTGTAAAAATAAATTTAAAAATCCGAAATTTTTTATAGGCGTACTCTGAACATCAAAGATTTACATACATTTTCATGATGATACAAAGATTACTCAGGTTTGAAGTAACAATAAAGCATCAAAATACAGGCTCGAGCATATAGTTTTCGTTGCGGAAAGTGGCAGTAACGGCAACATAATATTATTATGAAGAGTATACATCATGAATTACATTTAAAAATTGTAATAAAATTCGAAGATTATCTTTTTCCCATCATTGTGCTTTAGGTACTTCAAAAGTCAATTTTTTATTTTCAATTCAATGAGGAATAAACTTTTTCAAAAAAACTCGAAACGTTTCAATATCATCATGAAAGAATTTCCCTGTAAATTTTTTCTCAAGTTTTCCGAAATATGCAATGCGTATATGTACAGAGAATGAATTTTTCTTTCTTATCAGCACTCAAAAAAGACTCAAATTTCATAACAAATCTATGAAAAATAACGTTTAAACTGAACATGATAATATTTGACTTTTTATTCTCGTCAGATTCTTAAAAAAAGTAAATTATATTTATGCGTAACGTGCAAAAAACTAGCGATGTATTTTCTGAGTTATGAGTATCCTACTCGAATTTAAATGTGCTGAACGTTGCGTCGATATGATGACATAAATTTTGCATTCAAACCACGCCAGCCTTTCCTGATCCTAGTATTTTAAGGACATCTCAGCTGAACTACCAGCTCTTCTTTAAAATCTTATAAAACCAGACGTACGAGTGATCGAAATCTATATCATGGAGGCGAATGAGCATTTGAGATATCGTTTCCAACATTCCAACTTTTGCAAGTCTCCGCTTAATTGTGCGCTCAATTCAATATCGAGAGCAATGTGGACAATGATACTCAAGTTTAGCATCTTTTCCCGGTTTTACTCGAAATTACTCTTATCAGGCTTCTTTTTTTTATTTTACCTAACCGATAGTATTGCAGCGCAAGATAATAAGATCAGTTCTATATTGCTATGGGCTTTTCCAATGCTGGGCTATTTCCGATTTTCTCATTATTACTTAAGCGGCAGCGATATTAAAATTTTCTACAGCTTTGGTATTTCATTTCATACTCTTCGTTATACTTTTAATTTCCAAATTGATTCTGCATTTCATTAGTTTATTAATTAACAGCAATTATGGAGTTTTGATATATTATTGATTTACAAAGTTTAGCGAGTTTTCTGTATTATTTGGAAAATGTCTACATGAGTCGTATTTTTGTCCCTAGATCGAATCTTTTGTTCTACTGGCTGCAGTTCTTTCATATTTTATATTGATATGGTTTATAACATGAAACATTCTCTAATTCCATTTCGTTTATTTTCATCTACCTTTTCTTTCGACTTTGTGCACATTGTATTTCTCCATTATTATGTGAAGCGGATGGCGAAACTCAATTCCTGATATAATGTCAGTTGCAGAAAAGTACGAGTTGCAAAAGGGATAATCGCTTTGTTTCCTTTTTTTCGTGAACCGATAACAAACGGCACAATAAGTTTCGTACGGAAAAGCTGCACATGAATGGAAAAAATCGTCTTTTGCAAAGTTAAATTGCTGAAATGTACATTTCTCCTTCAAAATAAAACAAAAAGAGCAATAATCTTCTGCTCATTCCATTTTCCATGTCGGCAACGTTTGATGTTTTCCACAATAACGATCATGATTCAACTTTACAAATTATTTGTTTGCGTTGGAAATATCTGAAGAAATGTATATTGAGGTGAAAAGTATGATTGAATACAAGCCAATAAAAAGCGCATTACATTTCTTGTACATCATAAAACAACAACGTATAATAAAAGTGAAGAGAAATATAGCAAAAAAAAAAGTAAAACAGCTCGGGGGTTCGAAAATGTGTCAACGCATTCAAAAAATGCAATTTCTCAGCAAGTCAATAATTCACCTAGTCAAACAATTCATTCAAGCAACTTTTTACGACTGGTCGAAATGAGTAGAATGAAAAAATAATAAGCTCTCGTGTTTCCCGCGCTGTAAAATGAATAAAAAGACAGTGCATTCATTACAATTTACATTTAAAACCAATTGCTCTTTTAACGAAATTTCAAAGTCCATATTTGAAAATTCGTCCATTCGGTGAAATGCGAAAAGCGTTGAACGATCTCTCGGTCTTTTTGCCCTGTAATTTTATAAAAGCGAGCGGAAAGCCGGAGACGCTGTGTATGGTCAGTTCTGTAAACGACTGAAGTTGCGGTCGTTACGTGACCGGCGCCTTTCTACCGGTTTCGCGTTTTCGAGGCGTAACTCTGTCCGCGAAAGACTCAAGTCAGCTTACGTTTACTCTCAGCAGACACGGAAGTTCTTTATCGATCGGTGCTTTGGTCTTTCCGCTCCTCGGCCTTGTATGCCTCGAATTCCGATTCGTTACTTTTTTTTACATCGCTTAATGAAACGTAAACGACTCGGATAAAATACGAATCTGGCCTTGCCATCGACACGATTGAAAATTCTCATTTTCCAAATTTAGAAGAGCTGACTAAATGCCTTATGAATTTATGACACGGTGCTTTAATGAACGGAGTTGTAAACGCTGAGTGTAGAAAATGAATTTGTCATTGAACAAGATTTCTCCACGGAACGAGTTCCAGAGGAATATCGAGAGAATCGGCTCGATTTTGATGTGAATCAATAATCAGCGGCAAGTAAACGTGCCCTCCCTTTTCATTTCCGCTTTCTGCGGGAACTTAATTACTTGCGATTCTTTCGCCGTGTCTAGAAGTTTGCTACCGATATCTCTCACTTCCGAGCTGCGCGTGACTTGTCAAAATGGAATTATTTGTTTGCCGCGAAGAACATTTATCTTTATTTCCCACGAGTTACCAAATTCCAAAACCTGATCCAGCGCCTTCCCATTTGTTTTGAAATTAACAAATGTTCATTTTCGCAAACCCAACGAAAATTCTGAGAAATCAATTGTTCGTAGAAACATTTGTTTTGTTAATTAGGTTCGAAAAATGTCAATTTCAACAAAGAAAACTCGAAGCCGGTGTTTTATTGTAGCTTTCATTTCAGTAACTACAAACTCGACATCTCATTAAATTTAAGCTTTGTATCGTGCCCAGAGTGTCGAAATGGAAATGTGGATGAGGAACTTCACGGTGGTAAAATATGGAACAAAGAGACTTGGTGGCTACACGCCTTCAATAGTTCGCGATTCGCTAGTCTCTCGCTACGCAGATTCTTGCATTCATCGCCTGGAAAATGAGTGCTCGCTGAATTTCGTGAGATTACATAATTACAGACAATGAGTGTCGTCTGTTCGGACAAAGAAAACGTTACCGACCTCTTCAGCAGCTCTAAACTAATGTCTACTAAATAATGAGACATTGATGAAGAGAGCATAGCGAGTCGCTCGAATTTCGTTACAGCTTATGATATTAAATTCTAAAATCTTTGTAATTTGAATGTTTAAAGACAAACATATCGCAGCGAAGAAATAGAAGAAAACTGAATTATGAAATTGAATTTTCCAAGCCATTACGAAAAAAGCGACAATTTGCAACTCGTCAAAATTACGAGGCCGAAAAATATGTTCAATATTTACGAACGTTATTTTCAGAGTTTCAAAAGTTCTGCGAGTAGCAATGTTTTAAGTGCATTTTCCGGCACGAAAACTCTCGAATAAAACCCTTTTTTAGATTAAAAAGTTAACGCATGAATAATTTACTCATTCTCCATTTCTCCGTCGAAGCTTTTCAATCGAATCGGATAAAAGCTCGAAACTTACCGTTTCCATCAAGTTTATTTTTCGTAATATCTCTATAAAATGAAAGGATCGCTGTTTTTCTCCTCAACCTTTTTCAAATTGAAAAACAAATCCGATTCTTTGTGCACTGAGAATATCCGAAAACTATCAGCGAATTTAAGAATTTAGAGCCTCACGCACCTTGACGTATTTTTCAATTTTTATCAGATTGCTCTTTTTCTATCGCAACTGAATTCCAATCGAAGGTTCACAATGAAGGACTCGTTCAGTTTTTCAAGCAGAGAAGGAATTGATTGAAAATTATCTCGTCGATAGCGGCATTTGCTTCAATTAATTTATGCTCTATAGTTTCCTATCAACTCATTTATATTCCATGCATTCTCAAAGCATATATAATTTACGGAACCGTGAATATTCTTCCGGTTCCGTAATTCAATTTCGTTTAATTGTATTTAATGCAACCTCTTTATGTAAGTTAATTGTTTCAAGATTTAATATCCTCCGAGTTATTCAATTAATAAATCCAAAAGCCAATATACCAATGAGCGCTTTAGATTCACAGATACGTGAGTTCGTGAATAATTTGTCCGTCCGTTTGTAGTTCGTTATCCAATAAAGTTATTCAACGCCGGTGAAACTGGTTAAGTGGTAAATTTGTTGCTAAAACGTTCAGATTAAATCCTGCTCGAAATAACAGTGCGTTTTTGTATCCCTCTAATGAACTCGATACTTGTTATTCTACGTTAATGACACCTGCAATATATTTACCTCTCCGTAAAATAGAGAAAAAACATTTTGAAAAACATTCGAGAGTAGTAAAAATTAGTTGTATTTTATTCTTTGATAAAATTGTCCTCGTTTTTCGTTTACAAAATGCAGGTGAAACCGACGCCGCGCTATGGAACTAACAGAATATAAATAAAATAGCAAACAGAATAAGATAGCCCGAAAGAAATATTATCTAGGTGATACTGAAGCGTAAGGAAATATGTCGCCAGGTGCATCTGTTGCCGAATTTATGCGTCCCACACTAACGTCTTGTCTCACGTTTGCCTTCTTTCCTCGAATGCACTCCCGTCAGAAACAACTCTGATCTTCAATCATTTGTTTCGCAAGCAAGTGAATCTGCAAAATCTATACACGGCGTCACTTTAGACGTTATCTCGCGTATCAATATAATTACAGTGGAATTTGTTTTTTTATTTGTATGAAAAACTGGAAAGTTTTAATCCTATATTTTCGAATATACTAATATGAATTCGATAAAATAATAATAGTTAAAATACAGATGCAATATGAAATAAAAAATAGTACGATGTGTGAAAGATGTATTGGTTTTTTAAATAATTTTCAGTTAAAATGTTTAAAAGTTATTCAATGTTTTTTAACCCGATGTCACGTCAGAAATTACTGGAATTATTAACTATAGTGCAATTTTTTATTACGCTTCATTACATCACAATTTTTCTACATAAAAATAATTATTTATGAATTATGTAGTTCCACCAATTATTGTCGTTTTTTGACAGAAAAATTGAGCCCAAGGTATGGCCGTTTATACGTCAATACAATCTTCATCTTGTTGTTTTTTCTGCCTGCTTCTGTTTATTTCAAACCACGGGTTGTTTTTTTTAGTTGGGCATTGCATTAAGATAAACTGTTTGTTTTTTAAGTTACAAATTCTATAGTATACAGTTGCGGAAAGAAAGTTGATGAATATTTATGAAACCAGATTCATTAATATGGAAATATGAATTAAAATTCTTTATCAAATGATTGTCTTATTAATTACTATTCGTTACCTGTGTTACGAGAAATTATGCGAAAAAAGCCGCATAGCTGCAATCTGATTTTTTAAATTGTTTTTCCAAGTGTCAATATAAACTTGTACATTATCAGTTCCTTTTCTTAATTTTATGATAAATTCGATGGAAATAACGTTTCTATGTAAAAAATCTATACAAAGCTACAGTTTTTAAAAAACAAGAATTCAAAAAATGTTCGTTGTAATTTTACAAATGGTTTATACCTTCCCAGTTTTCCCTATTTTGATTCAAAAATTTAAAAAAAATAGGATGTAAGTAATGCTTTGAAACGTAAAGAGAAAACTCCTATGGCCCAAGTATCGAGAAGGTAATGAATTCCGAGGTAGGTCAAGCCGCGCCTAGCGAAAAAATGCAACCATAGAATCCTCCCTTGTTCTGAATTCTCTCATTCCCATTTTTCGCGCCCCATATTCTCTCGGCATTCTCCTTTTCTCACGGCATCCGCTCTGCTTTATGGAGCCAGCAGTTCTCAACATGCGACTATAGGACGTTGCAGATTTCCTGGGGGTTTATATTGCGTAATAGCCCGAGAGAACCTGAACGTCTCTCTCTTTCTCTCTGTATCCTCCCCGTTTCGACTGCGATTTAAGGCTGCTTTTACTAAGCTCCCTTCATCGGGGCGTCCGGATTGCAGAAAGGAAACAATAATAACGTAAAAGCTCGATGCTTAGCCCGGCGTTAGAGAGCACCCGCATTGCAGCTTATTCCATCCGTTAAACGCTCGAGAAGCCAAAGGAGACATCGAATTTTTTTGCTCCGAAATGTCCCTCGTGTAAGTAACGCAATGAGAGGACTTTACTGCATTTGCAATTTAAGATGGCTTCCCGTTGAACGCCGAAAGAAAAAAATGGAAAATTTCCGCTCGGGGAAATTGTATTTTGGTGCTCCACTAATGTAGATTTGATTTTCTCCTCGACAACTCTCTTTTTCTCCGCAGAGGAAATAAAAGACGAATCGATAAAATATGTAGTCAAGCTCGAGTAGATTCCGCGATGAACTGTGGCGTAATTTCATCATGGTCCCTTCAGTTATTGACCATTTGCGTTATGGCGTAATACAGTTTGGCGAGAATGATAATACTCAGACACAAGCCGCTCCCTTATTCTGTCACGAAATCTTGTTTCTAGAGCCCTTCAGTGTCGCTGCCGAAATATTAATATTGCCTTGACGTGTGACAAACATGAGACAACGTCGCAATAAAGAAGAAAAAGTAATCGAATCATCTTCACTCCAAAAAGTAATGCATTTGTTTTTAAAAATATTGAAGTGGAGGCGCGTCCCGTTTTCACCGATTTTCCATACAAAATTACCCTCTATAATAATTTTCTCGTCGATTGATTTAGCAACGTCTCAAAATCACATCCGACACGTTTGAAAAATGTTCAGCGAAACGCCACGTCAATAAAGATGATGTATTAACTGGTTGACGTTGATGTGATTGTCCTAAACTGGCAGCAATTAAAGCTTTAATTTGACCGCAATAAATCGTCATTAAAAAATTGCAAGGTAAAAAAAGAGGCAGAGGCGCAATCATGAAGACGCGGGGCGCATTTTTTACGTGACGTTAACGTTGAAAATGCCAGCAACCGCTGTTCCTCTTGTCACGGAATGTCTCGAGGAAATGTGTGTGTCATGAATACAAGTTTAATTTGTTATTTCACGTGTCATATCACATCGCGAACGAAACTATTACATCGCATTCAGGAAATGTTTTGATACAGATTTGGTATGACGTAATTTACACAACTTTGCTCACTAATTATTAGCCCCTTCTGCATAATAATACCTGCGCCAATTTCCAAGGCGAAATACCAAGAAAGATATTTCCATAATTCCGAAGCGAAAATTGACGTCGAGGCTGCGGTTGCGAAAGAAGAAACGTTCTTTTATGTTCAAGATGATCCTCTTTTCCCATGTGTGTTGCAGAATGAAAGCTGCTTTTATTTGAAAAAACTGCTTATGTTCAATAAACCGCATTGAATGAGAAACCGACGATTCCCAGATCCAACCTTTTATTTAGATAAAACTGTAGACAAATGTATATGTCAAATCCCCAATGGCTCCTGCAACAGGAAATACTCAACCAATGCGAACATTCTGGCATCTTGTAACGTCTTTCGATCCCACGAGGCTCGCGTAAGTGCGAAAAAAAAAAAGCACAAGATTGTACACTAAGAATCTGTAATGCGGTGTATCAGGAGAAAAATTTTTTATCAAAATGACAAAGAATACGGATATCAGTAAGGAATGGAGTCAAGAGGCGAATATCTTTCACAGAGAAAATTGCGAAAATGTAAATTTTGAAACATTTGAGGAATCGTAAATTTTCAAGCAGAGAAAAAACGTTGCCTTCTCAGCCTCGAAAGTAGTTAAGGCAATGCAACGACTTGAGTCAATTCCAGGACCCTTTCAATTGTCGGTAAAATGAATAAAACGTAGACGTTAAATTCTTAACGAAAAGAATGAAGAGCTATGAGGAATCAATCGTCCGAAGCGGGTAATACGCGATAAGCGTAAAAAATTTCTCTTGGTACTCGGAGGTATTGTTTCCGTGCCATTGAAAAGTCATATTTTTTCTTTCTCGTACGTTTCGCGAAAGGAAAAGATACTTCAACAGAATTTACGACCTCACGTAAGAAAAAACGATACAACCCGTTATAAATTTCCTGAAATTTTTATACACAAACGAAATTCACGTGTTGTCGATTGAGAAAATCGTTCGTGTAATTTTCCAATACATTTTTCATTTTCTCTCCTTCGTCCGAAAGAAAATTAACGTCGAGAATATTTCTATCGGGAATTTACTGCTCTTTTTTAACATTTTGTCTCTGATTAGAATTGGCACTCTCCGATGCAATGAATTGTTAACAAAGTTTCGACTGCGTTTTGTAATGTTCGAAACTCGTAGAATACAATTAAACGTTACTCGATTCCACAGGACGTATATCAGCTTCCAACGATTTAAACGCAAAACAATTTAGTCGAGGGAAACACTACAAGCCAAATGTTCGACCGAATGAAACAAAAAACTTGCAACTGTGCTGAGACACAGTTACCCTCCCATTCGACATTGGCATTTCCACGAAGTGATAATAATTGCGAGAGCGGAGAGTAAGTACAAATCCAGGGCAGTGAGTTCGTGAAAAAATAGGTACCAGAATTCTCACTCATTTCTCCACGAATTACCTAATAAATTAATGCGCCGAAAATATATAAGAGCGCGTTTCCACTTCCGAATGTATTTCTTTAAAAAATCATTTTTATTCAAAGTTTCGAGGTGTAGGCCCAAGGCTTTGAAGTTTCTTTATACGCCATTAATTCACGAAATTCTAAGGCAATTCTTTGATTGAATCTAGATGCTTTTAAGGGTACAAGGAAATTGAGCAGGCTTTTTAGAGATTAATCAACTGGTTAGTTGCAAAGTACAATCTCTAACTTGTAAAATGCAAGTAATTTATACAAAAACATTCATTAGTTTCAAAATTGTAAATCTTTTCGTGAAGCAACTGTTTGGCCTGTTCCGAAATTTTTGTAAAAAACTCCAACCCATCGATAAAAAACGAAGTATGACTACTTACTCTAAGATAACTGAGGATTATCTCCATATTTTTTGCATTTCGTAAAACGAATCACAGACAATTTGGCATGCGATCAAGGCTGGGGATAAGTATCCCAGTATAATTGGTGAAACGATTATGTAACTGAAGAGTAATTGAAGGGCTTTAAGTCAAAAGGGGCTAAGCGCCACTTTTTTCGAAATTCGTTTTTTTTGTACATTTTTATACTCTTTGGAAACGCGCCCATTCATGATTAATTTAAAACCATTGATTTCCTTCTCACTTTTTGAGTCATGAGTTACAAAAATCAGTCGTGGAACTATGTTTCTACATAGTAAGAGTTCAAAAGGGTCTATATTGCAATCGAGTGCAATGGAAAATCCATGTTTCTTACTCTTCTTTTTAAGATGTTACAAAGAATATAGCATTTGAGTGTTCTCTGGCACATGAAGCTAATAATTATAGTTACCCCACAGCATTTTTTGGGAAAAGTTTCTTCATACATCGATTATCTTTTTATATTTTGAAACCCACAACGTTTTCAAGCGAAGTTAGGTGGACCATTGCACGTATTTTTTACAATATTATTTCTCATTTCTAAATATTCATTCTGATTTCCGTCTATAATTTAGAAAAAAAATCAGATTCTAAAAAATACATTATGGTCCGTGCTCAGAGAAAGAATTGGCTCCTGAAGATTTCATCCCCCCAGAGAAACATCCATTTTATAAAGAAATATTTAAAAAAGCTACTGTACTAGAATGTAAACCAAAAACTCCAATAATTATATTAAAAACATTATTTTATAGGTACTACTTCGTAAAGATATAAAATCTACTCAAAGGGACCGATTCTTTTGACAACTTCTATTTTTGTTACTATATTTTTAATTACAAGGATAAAATTTAATTAGCTCGCAGGCAAAGTAGATTACTAGCTATCGAATTGATTGGTTCCATAAAAAACTTAGTTCTTCTGTATAATCGTAATTTGGGCGCTTAGCCCCTCAGTTACCAATTATTTCACATCAACAGAAAAGTAATTCAACGTCGCAATCAGGATTCGGCATCGAACTTTATTTTATTATTTTATATTATTTTTCTTCTTGTACTTCTTGTTTAAAAAAAAGTACCTACAATATACAGATAGAACAAAAAGTATTGCACCGAGCATTCTTTTGGCGAAAATTGGTGGAGAAAAGTAACGATCAAGTTTCGTGCGAAGAAACCTCTCTCCATTTCTCTCTCTCTCTCTCTCTCTGTGCTCTCTGTGGAGTCTCGCTAAATAGTTTCGTCAATTCAGCTGCGCGCTTTACTACCATCGCTCCTGCCAAAAGTTACCAGCTGGTTCATGCTAAATTTCTCCAGATACGTCGTGCGGAACTAGTTCACGATTATTATACGAAAATGGAAATTTCTCGCATTTTAAAAATTCTAACGAAGCTTTCTGATTGAGGATAATGTTTTATGAGAGGTAAAATAAAGACCGATCTCCATAAATTCAATGCGCCGATTTTCTCTCGATAAATAGATTCAATGCAGTATCCCGTCACTTGAAAACTGGTTTTCTGACCTCAACCTAAAACCAAGAGCCGATGTAAAAGCGAAAAAATTGAGTGAGTAATCAGAGTACTTAACGAATTTACATTATCCGTAAAATAAGTTCCTGACCGAGTATCAAAGTGGGGTTTCTTGCTAATGAATGTTTCAGGCAAAGTCGAGAATTTGCATAAAGGATTCATCAAGAGGGAATTGAATAAGAGCTTAAAATCGGATCCGGTATAGCTAGATGGCCGCGGTGGTAGTAGACACGTCGCGACGTAAATAATTTATTTGGACAATGACTCCCGTTGGGCAAAGAGTTCTGATGGCAGTGAAATTGAACGTGAGCGCGCACAAAAGACCGTGCGCTCGCTAGTATTTAGTTTAAACAAGGCTGGGTCCATTAGTTTCCCTTTGGGCTAGTATCCCGCAGCCTCGGCGGGTATCGTGATATTACTATATAAGCCATTATTCGAGGATTCGTGAGATGCTTTCGAAACGATATCTAATACTCCGTAGTCAGACGTTGGCTGAGGAATTTAATTGGAATTCACGATCTAAATCCCGTGGTCGAAAAGTTATTTGCACAGTGGATGGTAATCTTATGCAGTTTTAAGTGACTTACCACTTTGCCCCGTCCTGGGCAAGCTTGATTTTATCTGGTCTGCGCTTTGCTTTCACGAATCCCTTTAAATACGATTTCCATGGGTTGCGTCCGCATTTGACGTCTTTTGATATCAAAAGCGCTAGACTGGAAATTAATACATGAACCGGATTCGAAGCTTTGAGCTTCCACACATTTCAACGTGAGATTTATTTTAATACCACGCACTGTGAGAACTTGATAAAAATGCTCATCTTCTGACTATTGCGTTAAGAGAACAATTTTATTGTCGGTTTAAAAAATGTGGTTATTTATATATTTTTCGGTGGCAAAGCTTTTCATTCCAATTTTAATCCTCTATATACATTTTTCAATATTCTAATGTGTACGTTGCGTGTCAAATGAAAGGCGTAGCGATAATAACAACTAAAATTGCAATATTTTCTGAAAACATTTGCACTGTATAAAAGAAGCTAATTTTTTAATTACCAAAAAAGTTATGCCATCCAATTTGACCAAGCGATATTTGAAATGATATTCAAAATAATTAATTGGTAAAGTAAACGATTAGACGCTTCGTTTTCTAAAGTGCATGCAATAACTGTGCGACGAGTCGCTAATTGTTTGTTTTAACCAATTAATGAGTAAGAGGTAAATTTATCCGTATCAGAATATACTTTGCACCGGGCACAAAACTGTGATCAATCGCAAAAGTGGAGAAGTACATATTTTAGTCAATATCCAATTAATTAAATGGGCATTCGAAATATAGTACAGGATTAATAAAATCAATATAAAATCAAAGTATGAAAATAGCGTTAAAAATATTAGAGAATAAAATTTTTCTGTCAGCTTTGTGCGGAGAATACATCGTCCGTCATGCGATTGTCGCTGCGTTAGCTCTGTCAGCAAAATGCAACGCATTTTTTATAAGCAAAAATAATAGTTATAAATCTATTGACCCATATTCTAAAAAAACTCTAGCATAATTCATAAATGTCCATTTTTTTTAAATCATAAAAGTTTCCTGCACAACGTTTATGCTTTTTTTAAACATTTATTAATTTTCAGAGTCCATTTCAATAAATATATGCTTTTATTCATTTACAATCATGTAATTCCGTTGAAATGCATTTTTACATAATTTATTTAACATATTACTTATTGGCCAAATTTGATTGCATAATTTTTTTCAAAATTAAAAATAAGCTTTTCTCACATTCATTAAAATTGTTTTGGATACTAGATTAATTCAAGCATAAATTGCAATGCTGAGAATAATTACTCGCTTTATAGCTTTTATATTAATTGCTCAATAGAAACGAATTCAACACGTGTTTCCCATTGCGAGCACGCTGCTTATAGTCGAACACTCAAAAGAGACAATGCGATACTCCTGCTCGGAAATAATAAATCGCGCTAAAGGCTCGTCAGGTTAACAAACGTTCAGTCTCGTCGGGGAATTCGAGCATTAAATTTCGCGACCGAGAAAGAATAGCTGCAATTTGAGATCACGTAGTCGCTATATGGTTTAATAGAAATCTGGTTGCGCTGTTAAGCGAGGCTGTTACTCTATGTCTACCGACAGGAAATCCGAACTTCGCAAAACCCTAATTACATCGCACTTGATCCGAAATCGCGTTGCCCGTCTGTTACGCTTTAATTTGTTGACTGAGTCGAAAAGCCCGCTCCAAAAATTAGGTTACATTCATCACCGGTTTACAAGTTTATCGAGAAAATATTTCTTTCCCGAATCAATAAAAGTTTTGTTTACTTTTTGTTCACTTTATCCGAAGCTTATCGTATTTGCGCTGCTTACCAATGCTTATTCTCATATGAACTTTCATTTTTCATGCTTTGAATGGTCCAGAGAAAATTAGAGTTCTCATGGGAGATGAGCCCGTTATTCACGTTGACTGGCAAAAGATCAAAGGCATTTTCTCCACGGCGTCCCCTTTACAATTTCTTTTGCCCAGAATTTTATCGACAAGAGTACAGAGCGCGCTATGGTTAAAAAATCTGGCCTTTATTATAATCATATTATGCTGAAGTGCCATAATATTTCATTTTTAATGGCCTCATTGAATGAGACTTGACGTTGAATCGAATCTTGTTTTTTCACGAGGAAGAATTGTATATATTCACTGGACCGAGTTATTGTCTTTTCTCTTTTCCAATGTTTTCGCTATCCAATACTGTTTTCAATACGGGATTTTCTTGATAACTTCGCGCCTACTTAGAAAACGCTTCGTTGTTTTATTTAATAATACTTATTTTACAGTTAAAAATTGCAAAGCTCGTCCAACTTTTGAAAATGACAGAATTATCAATATTTTGAGAGTCCTGAAATTGTTGTATAATATTCATATTTCAAGCCATTCAAAATAAGATTTTCATTTGATGCAATTTATTCTCGATAGTTTAGATTTCCGAGTTTCTACCCACAGCGTCAATGCGTCATAGTTCTGAGGTAAACTAACGTTTCTCACCACGCGGTTCACAGTTACGAACGAGTCATCAACACTAGTGAATAAAAATGTTAATTAATTTCTCATTAGTGAAAGATTTTCTTGTCAAATGCATGTTGACGCAAACATGGAAAATTAATTAACTCCTTTGGAAATTCTTCTTTCATAACAAAACCGGACAAAATAATGTAAGATTCAAAAGACTTAAACTTGCATGACTTTTCAGAGAAAGTCTTTGGATTGGCTTTCCGAAATTTGCTATAGCGAAAAGCTAACGACTGATGAAGAACTGATTTATGAATCCTAAAATGAGATGAGGTGCTTTCCTTTCACGACTCGTTCTCGGGATAAGCTTCGCTGCAGTGTGCAATCGCTGCCAATTTCCCAAAGTAATGATGACGCATTTTGATCGTGTGACGACAGTTTCGAAGCTCGATGGCCAAGCAGGATATCAGTTTACAGCCTGTGACTTGAATTTCCTTCGGAGTAAGAACTGCGACGTGACCCAAAACAGTAGACGACACTTTGTTCTAGAAAGCTCCGAGTAACGTTTCTTTAATCTTTAGCTACCAAAAGTTACGAAACTCGATAGATCCGCTCAACTATCTCCGTTTGATTTCATTCTTCCATGCCACTAATCAAATGTCAGGAAATTGAAAGGGCAACTATTTTAAACTTTGTTCGATCAATGGCCAAGGTTTTGTAAGTGTTCTGAATTTATTTTAAATCTCATTCGATAAATACAAACATCATTTCTCCTTTAAATCTCCGGGAGTAATCGAATATGCGATCGGAACGGCCGTTCATCTTATTGATTTCCGGTTAAACTTAATTTGCAGGGTGCTTTTTTTATAGTATTTAATTAACGATAGAGAGCAGAGATTCGCTGGAATTGGTCGAATTTTATTGAGAATTATTGAATTCGCCCCGGAAATATATGGAAGTTTTATAAATGCTTAATCTTGAAGCTTCGCAAGCTCATGGAAAGGAACGAAGCGCTCCAAGTAAGCGTCAGATTAGTTCGATGGTAACTTATGCGAGCCGTCGGACGTTCGCTGAGGCAACGGAGCATATCGTGGACGGCTATTAGTTATCGCCATTAGGGTTTGCTCGTGTCTTCCATCTTACAGAGTTCACGTTATCTCCTCCTCCCCAAGTTTAATACGAAAATACTCACTCAACAGTGATATCTTTAAAGAAAAATTCATATACAAATTGACCTAATCAAAGGCTGCTGCTGAAGACTAAATTAAAGCTGTTTCCAAAGTATATAAATTGCAAACCTTTCTTCAAAGAAAAATCTTTAATTAAAAGCCAAGAAAGTTGAATAGCGGGGTAAAGTTTTTACAGCAAACAAAGCAAGAAAAAAAATTTCAGGCTTGAACTTGAACCCAGAAAAACTGCTTGGTGTTGACGGATATTTCATCTCGGCTTATGATATTAAAACTTATTTCAAAGTAACTATGGAAAATGGAATTTTGAGCGCAGGGAATGAAATTTAATTCGCAATTAAATGTTTCTCGAAAATTGACGTTTTTCCAAGTCTTATATCGCTTTCTGGCTTCATTATAAATTTTATATATAAGAGAAATCGATTATATGACAATAACACACATTTTCAGGATTCCTTGTGTTTAACAACGTTTCAGAATCTGAAGCACCTGGTTTTACGTTAAAATATTACTGTCGATAAGAAATAGAAAATATCGATAAAGTAAAAAATTCCGATTGTTTTCTTTGTTTCATTTTATAGCCAAAGTTTCGATCAAATATCCGATGAAAAAGCTATATTTATTTCGGAATAGTAACACTTACAAACAAAACAAACCAATTGTGCTCCAACCTAAGACACTCTGCCCCATAATTAATGAGCTATAAAAAAATCCAAACATTGCAAGCAAACACTGCTCAAATATACAGTTTGTGTAAAAGTGTAAACGCTAGTGATAAATTCTTCCAAAGCAAAGGAAGAAAAATCAATGTAAAGCAAGAAAAAAGTGGTCGAAGCTTTGAGAAAAATTTCCATCAACTTTTTCTTATCATTCGTTCCCTTCGGGGTGAGAAGCTTGCTCAGAAGACGTCATCCAAGGACTGAGACTGAAAGGAGCCAATCTCTATTTAATTTTACAGAAGATGAAAACGCGGTTGTGCAGGGTCTTGTTACCGAGGACGGTCTGTTCGATGGGACGGTGGTGACGGGAATCGAGGAATACTATCTTGAACCGACGAGTAGATATTTGCCTGGCGACGAGAACACGTCACCCCCTTACCACACCATCGCGTATCGTGCTTCCGATGTTACGACGCCATCGCACCCTCACCGTTGTGCAAGCCACGAGCTACACCGAGGAATTCTAAGCGATTCCTTTGATCGGTACGTGCATGTTCAACACACACCATGAATCAAGATTGTGACAGGGATAGTGGAAAATATAGGTGCTAGCAATTGCCTGACTTCGTGCATTGTTGTCGCGCTTTTGGCACATCAAAGACAGTTCCCCAGCACGCTATTTCCTGCTTACGAAAGGATGACGGCCTTTATAGATTGCATTATTTATGAAATTTCACACCCTCTTAGATCGCGCATTGCTAGTTGAAAACGGTGTTTAATTGTTTTCGCGGTTTCTTTTTTTATTCAGGGGCGACGATTTTACCAACGACACCGGCCGGCCTTTGTTCGAACATCTTTTGGACCGTGAGGTCGATCTTCACGGGGGATTCTACTCGAAGGAGAACAGCGAGAAATTGACGGTCCCGGACAAGAGCGAGGAAAAGCCGAAACACCAGAACAGGCGAGTAACCGATTAAGAAGCAAATTTAACTCGAAGAAATTCGTTCTCGTAATTATCGCGCCGGAAACGGAACGACGTTTCCAGCTTGACGCTTAATTTTAATAAACTTGAAATCTCGCGAAAGTTGACGATGCCGGAGCGAGCCACTGTTTCCAACGAGAATAAAACTTTCCTCGGAGTCGGAAAAAGACAAGCCGTTCCGGCAACTTTTCTCATCGTCGTAATGTGGCCCAGCTCGTTTAAATAATTAAACGCTCGCCGTTGAAATCGTCGAGTAACAGTGTGCGTGTGTGTGTGTGTGCGTTCGTTTAATCGACAGGACTAACAAAGAACGGCTCACCAGGCATTTGCATAAGCGGGCTACGGTGGATCCACGAAAAACAACGTGTATGCTGTACCTTCAAGCGGACCATCAATTTTTCGCTCGTTACGGGACCGAGGAAGCTTGCATCGAAGTTATGACGAGACACGTGCAACGGGTTAACTCTATTTACAAGCACACCGGTACGTTTTTCCCCTCCCTTTCAGAATATCTGTCGAAACTTGAAATTTTTGTTGCACATTCAGTGGGTTCTGGTAATACTTGAATATTACCTAATATTTTGAAAAATCTACTTCCGGACAAAACATGCAAAAGTACACACGGCCGTCTGAGAAAAGAATTTTTCGCCGTTACTTTCTCATTTCCTTTTCTTCTTCTTCGTACTGCAGCTTTATTTGTACTTGAAGACCGTTCGTTTTATTTTGTTAAACTTCGATTCATGTAATATCGAAAATCGATTCAACAGATTTATGCTGGCAATTGTAAATTTTTTAACTATTTCGAAATCGACAAAATTGAATGCTACTCTCAATGTAATAATTTTCAGAGGTTCGAATCACTGAAAAACTTATTCTTTATCGAATTCTTTTCTCTCAATTCCAAATTTTGTATCTTTCACTGATAAACCGAGAATTGATCAAATGAAAAATACTCGATCAACTTTAGCTTAAGAGTTGTTTGTCGTCATTCACGCCGATACTTCCCACGCGCAATTCTTTCGTGATTAAAATTTGCAAGTATGTTTGAGGTTCGCTGTAAAAGTTCAAACGATGAATGACGGTGTATGCAAAGCTATTGAATTTCTTTGTGGAAATTCCTCTGTCAAGTGGATTTGGAAAGTGGCTGTAACTTTGCACTGCGAAATCGAATTTTTCTCAAAAGAGCTTTGCAGCGTATTTTGTCCGCAAATCAGTCGAAACAGGCATACGTCAGGGGAATGCTTTTGCGCGTTGGCAGCGTGGCAAATGGAAAGCGAAACAGCTAATGACATTTGCACTTTTCACCCCTTGTCGTTGGACGCCCACGTTTCCAACGGCTCGCGTTCTCATCCCACTTTTGCCATTTTCCGTTGCTTCTCAATCGATCAAATCGACTTTCACGATCCAGCCCGTCGAAAACAGCGCTGATCTGACATTTCTCGAGATGGATCATGTTCGTTATTGGCATTTACGCGACACTCATCCTTGGCATTTTTCAACTTTTTTCTACTCCATTTTCAGGCTATTATTGTGATTCATTAGGGAACATATTTGTATCGAGTGGACACTTTGATAAATTGTTTCTAAAACTGTAAAAATGAAATACATAACTTTTGTAACATCACCCATGCGATTTATCATAAGATATCAATTTTATATTTCATACGAAAACATTTTTCGCGGTTTCTCATTTTTGAATTTGGGCCTTTTATTCAAAGTTAAGAATAATCGATATTTCTAAAGAGTTTTAACGAGGAATTGATGGTTTCATTAAGTCGTTTAAAAATGAATTGATTATTAGTCGAGAATTGAAAAAAAAGTGTTGTAAATATTATATTAATAATTAACATCTATTACATTGACCATATTTGAACTTTTTTCATAAATAAATTCTGTATTTTTATAATAATATGCATTTCTCAAAAAGACTACTCGATAGATTTTATCAATAAATATGAAAACATATTTATGTTTATGAAGTAGTACATCATTGAGTGGGTGCTTGGGGTTTTTTTTGTTTGTTTTTTTGCCAGCCTCGGCTTTGCCTCGGTCTGCAATCACATGAGTCGAAATCACCCCTTGCACCCGTTGAATACGGTATTTTGTGCAGCAAAGGCCAAAAAAGTGAAATTTGTCGCTGCGCAATGAGCGAAAAATACACATTTTTGTACTGCGTTGCATAAAAATATTTCTGCAACGCAAGCATGTTTAGCTCGTTTTTCCTTCGGCACGTGCTCGGCTGCGTCTCGCACTACAATAACGCAAAGCGTTAAAAGACTGAGTTTACCGCTCGACTTTGGGGACATTTTTCATGACTTCAATAATCTCGAAGAACTTTGATGTCAAGTGACTGTAAATTGGAATCCATATCGCTGTTGGGGCTTTCAAAGAATTTAATAGTATGAATGTAGGATCGGTACAAAAAGTTCTACCGGTAAATCAGCTCGAGAACCATCTTAGAGGCGATCCGAGAGCAACTTTTAATTAGCTTGACTGTTCTTTCCCTTTCATCGGGAAAGAGTCGCCCAAGCATAGCGTAAAAGCTTTCGTCCAAGTTTGAAAGGCGTGATTTGTTTTCGATTAGTACGGAGCTTTATCCGAATCCCGTCGACAAGCCGAATCGTTCGTTTGTTTTAACTTTTTTCCCACCTGCGACAACCAGAAATCCACTCGGCTTACAAAGAAAAGTAATTGAATTTAATCTTACTTTTTGTGCCGGCACTTGAGCTGATTTAAGAGCTTCTTCAATTAACTCCGAAAAAAATGTATAAAATACACCACTTGCGATGTAAATTTTTTCGAGTTTGTGAAAATCGATGAAAAATCGTGGAATAAGAAACACTGAATCCTGTTGTGGGATTCAATGAATGAAATCCGAGTTATTATTTATTGCAGCGTATCGAGTTGTTATCTTTCGGAAACTTGGGGATATTAATTTTCGAGCTTCTACTCTCTAATTAAAAAAGTCCGGGGAACAAGGAGGCGAGGAAAAAGTAGTGACGATTTGACTGGAAAACCCCGAGAGAAGTTGAGCGCGTCGACTGGACGAAAAATCGAGCGAGGCAATTAGCGAGTTCCTCGGGGAAAACATGTTTGTGATTGGCTGACGAGCAGCGGCGGCTAACTAATTTATTTTCCGAAGCCTCCGATTTCCCGTCTCATCCTGGAACTTATCATCGCTCCACTCCCTACATCCCCGAGGGTCCAAATAGTTTTACAAGTTTGTTACCGTCATTTTATATCTGCGAGATGATTGAGTAGTCGGGCGCGCATTCCAAGTTTTCCCTGCACTGTTTGGCCTTACTATTTTCATCCGACATCGGGGATAACTCGAAACTTTCCGTTCCCAGAAGTACTCGCTGAACCGCCTCGAGAAACGACCCTAATGGCCAAAGTTGTGTATAACAAATCGATTGTTTTACTAGTTAACATATTTGTGGGCGGTGGGAACAAATTAGGCTACTGTACCCAGAGAGCTTGATATATTCTTTGCAATTCTCTCTTATCTTTGGTTGGTAATTCTTATGAAAAATATCGAAACTTGAAGATAATTGAACAACTTTGCCATTTCTCATTCAGTTGCATTAATTTTCTCAAGTTTCCACGAAGAATTGTGTTAGGAAAACGATATCTATTTTCTGAACTTCTTTTTCATATTATTTATTCGGTAACAAAAAAAACTGCGGAAAACATGGAAATGAAAAGGATCTCGGAAAAATTATTTTCTATTTTCAAGTAAAAGGTCTCAAAGAAAGTTTCGAAAACAACTTTAATTCAATTATTTGATCTTTTGTTCAGTTTTGCATCAAGTATCCTTTACGATAAGATTTAATCATAAAATAAGTGATGACGAAATGATGAACAAAGCGTGTTGTGAACCTAAATATGATATGGCAGCTTAAGAGTAAATATATTATTGAAGATTCACAGTTAATGAACGCATGTAAACGATACTGTTAACTCATGCTGAAAATGTATACCGATAATGAAACTTCTGTTTGTATAATGTTTCAGATTTTAATCAGGATGGTCGAGCAGACAATATTAGTTTCATGATAAAGCGAATTAAAGTACACAGTGGCCATGCTCTAAGAGATCCCAACTATCGTTTCCCTGGCAACTACGGCGTGGAGAAATACCTCGAGCTTTTTTCTGGTGAGTCGACTTCGTCAAGTATGAGTGGAACTTTGACGTCTCTCGCATAATTCAAATTACCGACATTCCAACAATGCCTTTTGAAATTATTGGAAAAATCCTCCAAGAAAAGTGTCGATGGAATTTTCATCTGCGGCATTTCTTACTCGATCGGTTTGCAGCAATGGCAATAACAGAAGAGAAAGGATCGCGAGCTTTGCCTCGCATCTCGATGCATTTTTTGTTTCTCTTCACAAGCAATCAATTATCCGATCGAGCTCGAATCTAAGTAATTAAAAACGATATTTTGTTTTTCAATATATCACGGCAACATCTTCCTTGATGCATCGGAAAAAGTGTTTTTGAAATTTTTCGTACTAGTGTGGATAGGCCAAAATGATATAATAGTATATTGTGTGGCAAGTGCGAGAAACCGAATTTTTTTGACGAATGTGAAGTTTGCCGCACGAGCGCAGCGAGTGCGGCAACACAGAGTCAAAAAATCGGTCTCGCACATACCACACACCATACTTTTTGTAACGAATGCACGAAAATGCCATTTTGAATGCCTGGTGAGCGTGTGAAATCGCCTTTTTGCAGACGGTGTACGCAAATCACGCGAAATATTGTGACGAAGTAAGAAACTGACAGCTGGAAACTTAGTTCCTTCTTCTTGCATAGGCGGCGCTGCTCATCAATGAAAACAATGAAAAAAAGTACGGACAGTGGAAAAAAGTACCCTAGCAGTGAAAAAAAGTCTCGTAGCCGTGCGAGAAATTGTGAACCCAACTTTTTCGTCATCGTCTGTAAAAAGGGCGATTCTACACACGCTCAACAGGCATGAAAAATGGCGGTTTTCGTGCATGTGTTACAAAAAAGATATTACGACCGAAAACGAAGATACGAATGAAAAAGACTATGCCACTGAAAAAGAAAAACAAACTGAAAAAAAAACAAACTGAAAAAGAAAAACAAACTGAAAAAGACGATGTGACTGAAAAAGAACAAGAAACAGAAAAAGACGATGCGACTAAAAAAGAAAAAGAAACCGGGGAAAAGACAATAACCAAGTTCCGAAAATCACGAATATTCAAAGCACCGAATTAAGCTCCCAGATTCTGATCCCGGCAGATCTAATACGGAAGGTTATTAAAAGAAGAAGACAGAAACCCAGACTAAAATGACTCTAAACGACAAAAACAAACGACCCTACAAAACAAATGAACGAGACTGTCCGCTTGGAAGTAGCAACAAACGTAAAATGAGTATACAAACGGGACGCAAAGACGAAACTTGAACATTTCCTTGAATTTCTGACGTCCGAACTAAGAACAAACAAATTACTTTATATTATTGACGATGCTGTTTAAACCCCGACAGGGGTGAATGACAGTATTAGAGAAGAACATTCTTATAGAGTCCGAGACATCATCATAAATAGAGTCGATAGAACGTACCATTCCAAAATTTTAAAATTACAAGACCCAAAACTGATTATACAAAAACTGAAGGAAATTAAAAGATTTGAGAACAACACAACGACTGTGGCGGTCAGACGACAGGTCTACGCGATCACCTACAAGCCTGGAAATGAATCTGCGACGCAATTCATTGACATGTTTGAGGATCTAATACGAGTACATGACAACTTGACCGACGCAGGTGATCTGACTGACGAAGAGAAACAGGACGCGTTATTCCACGCAGTGGTTAGCGCAATTCCGGAGTTAAAGTCGATTGATATCATGACGGAGGTAAAGACAGGAAAGAAACTGACGTACGACGACTTGAAATCTTACATCAAGAGGTCAGAGGCGATCACAAGTGCCTAGACGGGGAAAAATTCGAAGGGTGTGGGGTCGGGAACTGCCTTCTTGGCCTTTAAACAAAACAACACGAACGTTAGATGTTATGAGTGTGATGGCTATGGCCATCTGAAAAACGAATGCCCGCTCAAGGGAACAGGAAAGAAAAAATGTTTTGAATGTCAGAAGTTTGGCACTCACAAGGCGGCCGACTGTTTCTACAGGAAAATACGTCTGCAGAAGCATTACGGTCGTGGGGGTGTCAGACAAGGGGACGGTAGGGTATAAAAACAAAACCAAACGCAATTTAGACCACAACACAACGAAAACAGAAACACTTTCGTGAAAAACTCCCGAGGTCGTTCTGGTAGGCCTTTCGGGCGCTTTAACTGGAACAGAGGTGGCCGGGGAAGCCAGAAAAGGGGAGGGAGCACGACCTTTCCTCAGGCCAACTTTGCTGGGTTTTCACAAGACTCAGAAGAAAAAGTTACAGGAAACGAATAACGGAGCTGTCACAAGGACATGATTCTGGGTCAACGACTAGAATATAAAAATTGAACCATTATTGTTAAGATTACCTTGTGTGTAAAAATAAAAGTTTTCGATAAAAAATGAAATGATAAATCCATAAGAATAAGATAATTGTGAATCGGTTGGACTCGGGAGGGAGCGTTGAAATTACAAGTATAGAGGGAGCTCTATACGCTCGTCAAACCTCTCACCGAGTTTCGGCTATAGCGTGGGGCTGCACTATGAGCGCGCAGCTAGCTTACACTTGGACTTGGTCTATGCTCGAGTATAGAAGCTTACAATAACAAACGACCGTTTCAATAAACTAAATATTTGAACCTGCTTTGCTTAATTTCGATCTTTTCATGACTTCAACAATTGATAATAGATATAATGACATCGGATTAAATATGCTATCCCGGGAATAAATATACGACGCGTATGACGACGTCGTAATACGAGTCGTAGACGAGTCGTATTTTTACGTCATCTCTAAACAATGTTGTTGAAATCATGCAAACACAAAGAGTTAAAAAGACTTTTGAAAAACGATTTTTCAAGTGACTGTTGCTGAGAACTTACAATACGTGCGTACGCGTTGTGTGCTAATTGAAAAATGAGCTTAGGCTAAGACAAGACGATGGCAGTAGTTTCCATGTACCAAGCTGTCAAGCTGACAAAAATATTGACGTGTCCCTACATATCGCGTGTCCCAAAATACCACATCTTCCCCCGGTGTTAACCATTGTATACTTAGTTCATAAACACAAAACAATAAACTGACATCTTATGATTATCATATTGAAGATTTCAACCCAAGATCTTATAATTATCATTCCCGAACGCTATTGACTACCCGAGTCAAGTTTTTCACTATCTTTTAAACTTCGCTCACCATCATGTAGCGAAGGCGAAGAAGTTGAAAAGAAGTTAAAATGTCAGCATAATCTATATACATTTCACCTTCTGTTCGTCATCAAAACCTGCGCTTATTTCCCAATCTGCAGGTTCTGATGTTGAAAACGATAGTGAAATTTTATGAAATCAAAAGTTTTACCTTCGTTCGAACATTTTTCACCATCGTTGACAAAAGATATTTTCACCTTCGTTTGAACATTTTTCACTCTCAATAGCATAAACACCAAAATATAAATAAAAACGAATCAAAAAGAATCCGATGACCAGAGCGAATAAAATAAATATCATCCACAATTTAAAAATTGTATTAGCAATTAGG
>JABFQM010000134.1:0-50981 GCA_022816865.1 Zelostemma sp. ZL-2020 | reverse complement strand
ATTTCCTATAAAACAGCACGTACGCCTCGCAGATTTTCACCGTCTCCGAAGAGACCTTCGTCACGCACTGGTCATCGAATTCGAACCACTGCTTAGCGTACGGGTTGAACGCGTAGCACGTGTAGTGTCCGGCGCCGGCGGTGCCGTGATGACAGATAACGGATATCAGGTCGTACGTCGTCACCTGGGACACGCACTCTTTCAAAAGGTACGGCCTCATGTCCAGCCCTTCCAACGGGAACGACACGTAATTCGCTATCTTTGAACTAAACATCAACTCGTGGCGAAACCTCTTCAGGTGGACACAAAGTACCTCCGGCAGTTCCAGGACTTTGGAAAACTTTATCCCGTTTCGGAGCTTTTTGCACTTTTCACAACTGTACATGTTATCGCCTGTTGGAATTGGAAAAGAAATGATAAAATTGAATTTCAGCTCGTTTGTAAAAAGGAAGAGAAGGCAGCGAATTCAAAGGAATTGTGGAAGCGAGACCTTTTAATTCGTCGGCGCTAAAAAATGCGGAGAGACAGTCGTGGAGACTGACGACGGGTCCCCAGAACCAGGATCGCAGCCATTGCACCAGCCAAGCCAGCCAGCCTGATTGGTTGTTCACGTAGACGACGTCGGAGCAAGGACCAGCCTTCGGCGGCGTCATCGAACTTTGATGAAGCATGTCCACGTGGTCCCTGCTGGGAATCGGCAGCGAGAGATCCTGAAATGTCTCGACCCTTGTCGATATCCTGTCGCAGGTGAGGCACTGGACGCTGCTCAGCAACTTCCCATCAAAAATATCGCTTATTATGCTCCGGGTCTTCGTCTGCCTTTTCGCGCGATGCTTCGCCGGAGAATTTAGCGACGATCTTTGCTGCTGAAAAAACAAACGTTTCATCATCTTTTTTCAAGCTCGAATCTCAATCCTCAATTACCATCGACTTTTCCATTTGGGAGTAGGAAGGCTCCTGTTGGATATTGGATTTTTTGGTGTTACGGTTCATGGATTTGTTACGAATCTTGTCGGACTGCGAGACCTTGGAGTAGCGTCGTTTCGTGCCACGTTCGCCTTCGTCGCTGGGCGAACAAAGCTCGTCCAGTTCGCTTTGCTCCAACGAGCTCATCCCGGAATCTTCCGCGCAGGTCAAATACTCGGCGTCCGATTGACTCGACCCGGTCCCATCCATCCCCGTCTCTTCCTCATCCGAGGAATGATCCCCAAAGCTCTTCCTGCGTGGAATAAAATCCCGATTTTCATCGATCTGCTCCTTCAGCTCTTCGTGCAACTGGTCCATAAAACATCTCAGGAACTCTTGCGTGTCGTGCTGCTGGTAACCACGGAACATCGGGTGCACCGTTCGAATCCCCGCGAGGATGCTGTGAGGGGCAACGTACCCCCTCGTCTTCTTATTCCACATGTCATTGATGATGTTCAAGTAGCTCAAACTCAGCCCTGGCTTGCGGTCCTTCGATATGTAATTCACTATATGGCCACAAGTCAGGAAAAACTGCGACAGCGGAGGAGCATTCGACAGCGCTTGAAGCGCCGCATTCATATAGCACGTGTTCCCGATATTCTGCAGACCCACGAGTCCAGGCTTCCCCGAAAACTCTTTACTGTCGTCCGAGTCCGAGCTGCCTTGGGAGTCGTACGCCTTCTCCTGGAACATGTCCCCTCGTTCCATACTAATCCGGTACTTCCTGGATTTCTCTGCAAAGACCCTAAAAAATACAACAAATTTCAACTCCAGATACAACGTCGATAAGCGAATGAAAAACTCGCGACTCACTCCCCCATGACTATACAATTCAAGTTCTCCTCGGATTTGCATTCGCTGCTGCTGGAAGCGTCGCAGGCAAAATCGCGCTCGCTTTTTCTGTCCCCGGAACTCCTTATTTCCTTGTTCAGCAACCTGGCGAAGTACGTCACGTCTCTGCGGAGAAAAAATACGTTAGCGAAATTTGAAAATCAAACTTTGTCCTTTTTTTCAACTTACGGCAATCTTTCGTCCTCGTCGGCCACGTAATCTCCGATGGGGATGTCCGTGGAGTATTTTCTTTGCATTGCCATCCGACTCGGAGACATCGGGGGCGTGGGAACGTGCCTGACGATGACTTCTCTGCTGCAGGCGTAGCACCAGATTCGATCCATCGAAAGATTTACGTGAACGGAATGGCTGGGAAATTGCTCATTGTGGATGGTGCTGTGGTCGCCGCAGGTCTCAGGGCAACCGACGTAGAGGCAGTCCGGGTACAAGCAAATCCACAAATTTAGATCGCGGCTGTCGCAATCGCTGCATTTTCCGAATCGATCTTTGTGCGCCAGGACGGCCTCGACGATGGCGAAATTGTCCTGGCCGACGATGTGCGGACAGTTTCGCGCGACGAGCGGCATTTTTCACTTCCACGGGACGAACTCGGAGAATTTTCACGCCCGCGGATTTCCGGGCTCACATTTTTCCCTGGGACGTCGCGGGGTTCTCGATTTCGTTCGCGGACGAGAAACTAACCTATACGAGACATTGTGCTTTTTTCCCTTTTTCGAGACGACCATGAAGGCAAGAATGTGATTGTCAGTTTTGAGAAAATAGCGACGTCACCGCCGCTGCTGCTCGTGTGGCGCGAGGTGACGACTGTTCTACTGGAATCGGCCAATGAGATGTCGCCGCGAGCGGAGCCAATACGACGCAGCATCGTGCAGGTTCGGACCATTAATCGACTAACTTCTCACCAGGGTTTTATTATAATGTAAGCCTTTCTATCATATTTAATATAAATTAATAACAAATTTAATTATTGACATTGACAGTTCGATCGGAATGACGATAATCTCTCGTAACCTCAATGTTGTTAAGGAACATTTTAAAAAATTGAGACTTCTCGTCAAAAAACACGCGCTTAGAAAAGCCGCCAAAGTAAACAATTAGATAGAAAGAAAGAACAAAACTTGTCTTTTGTTTACTAAATGATCAACAATAATCTCCAAAAATGTATAATTTTCCTTTCCTCCATTTTTTAAAAACAATTTTATGCAATACGTGCATTTTTTATTTAAACATTTCTTATTCACGATTTTTGATACAGAAAAATTTTTATTTACATGTAGTTATTTTATTATTTCACATTTTAGAGACTTCGAAGTCCCGTACCCGCAACAACGATGTCCGTCGATAGCGGCAGAGAAGCCACGAAATCCTTGTGTACCCCTCCGAGACAAAAGCGATTCTCCGCTCCCCACGGCAGCTCCAGCAGCAACAGAAATCTCTTCCGCGAGTTTCTTAATGCCAGTCAAAGCCAGGAAGTTTCAGACACCGAGTCCAACCTTGGCATCATGTCGCCGCTGAACTTATCGGACAAAGACTCGAACATCAGCAGCGAATGGAGCTCTCCCCATCGAAATCATTATTCCTCTTTTGCATCCCCCACAGGCTCTCCCAGCACTTCACAAAATCCGGCCTGGGATCGTTTAAAGCCGACGAGAAGTGGCAGTTTGTTGAAAAATACATCTCGAACTGCTCGTCACAGCCCGCGGCGGATTTTCCACCAAAAATCTCCACCGACGTCGATACCGCTCCCTACAATTGTACCTGAAACGCCAGAAAGTTGCGGCTACCCTGACCCTGACATAATGGGAACACCGCAGAAAAGCGACAGTCCCGAGTTCAAGCTGATACCTCCCTTGAGCTCAATTTCCAAAAATCTGACCGCCTTGCGACCGCACAGAAGAAAGATTTTTGGGGATCTGGATTCTTCTTTAGACCAGGAGGAAAAGGTGAAGTCGCTAGAGGAAACGGAATCGCAGAAACCTCAAGAAGCGCACGAGATTCCCAAAACCAGAACTTCTTTATTCAAGGACGAGCTTATCAAGCAGCAAAACGAGGCAAAAACCGTCGACACGAAATCGTTCTACGGTCCGCAAACTCGGAAAAGCTGTTCCTTTTCCGTCGCTCTTAAAGGGGGCGTAACAAAAAAGCGTCCAAGGGCACCATCGAGCAAGAGTTCCATTAAAAAGGGCAAAATCAGAGGCCAGATCAACTGCGGCATTGGCCACGGGATAAAGAAAAAACCGAAAGCAGTAAAAGTTGTGAAAAAGTCCCCACAAGTCCAACAATCGCAACAGAAGAAGAGGACTTGGAAGGATTTGCCTAGCAAAGATGAAAATACTGATGAATCTCGTTTTGTCATTGACCCTACAAAGAAGTTCTTTAAGAGACTTGATGCAAGGAAGACGAGCGTCGCGATCAACAAAAATATGACGAATGCGAAAGCAGTTCCGAGCGAGAAGAATCCCCCGGTGAAAAGGGCAAAATTGGAAGCGAAGGATTTGTCGGTTAACGAGCCAGAGGTCGAGACAACGGAGCAAAAGGACGACGTCACTGAGCTTTTGCGGATTTTGGAGGACGATTGGGGAAACGACGAATATGACTTGATAGGGAGTATGCCGGTGCCAGTGCCGCCGACGAAGGACGGAAAGGACGATGTTTTTATGCCGCCTTCCAACGAACTCAGCGACATGATTTCTGTTAAGAATATCCAGGACAAGAACGCTGGGAAATCTGATGAGAAGAAACTTTTCCCGTTGTTTAATAAGGGATACAGAGACAACGTGGTGTTTGAGTTGGTATTTTTTTTACGAAGTTGATGCAAATTATAGATTTTTATTTGGAAACATTTTTGTTGCAGGGATTCTAATAAGAAGCGAAATTGTAAAAGAACTACACTCAAAGCTGGCTTGTCGGATGATCAGTATCAGTTGGATTTGGGACAAAAGAGATTGAGGCCCATGCAGTGCGGCGAATGCGGGGTCGTGTACCAGCAGGGCGATCCCGACGACGAGAACACTCACCTTAATTACCATAACAGCTACAAAGTTTTGAAATTCCAGGTCGATAAAATAAACAGGCGTTTGCAATTGTTCCTGGGAATAACGATTTTTCATTTTACAGGGCTGGAAAAAGGAGCACGTCGTCCACGATGAATTTCCGGACAGAGTGATTCTGGTGAAACCGAGCGATTCTAAAGTTTATTGGAACAAAGTTTCGGATGTTCTTGAGGTTGTTGACAGAGATCTGGGACTCGCTGATGTGCATCTGTCTTACTACAGGGATAAAAATGTACGCTGGAAATTTGTTGTCATGAATGCAGTTTGTTCGTAATTTGCGTATCATTTCAGATTTATTTGTACATCCGAGATAAAATGGTCGTTGGCGTCTTGGTTGCGGAGAAAATTGAACCCGATCATCACTTAGTTTCCGAGTTTTCGGAGCTGAATTGCTGCCGTGCGGGGAGCACATCTGCCAAGTGCGGTGTCAATGTTGTGTGGACCGCGATGAGCTACCGTAAAAAGGGAATTGCGACGACTCTCGTCGATGTATTACGGTACTATTATATTTTGATTACTGTTTTCCTTTATTTTTGTCCAATTTGACTGAGCCTGTAATATGGGTTTTTTTATTTTAGGAAAAGTTTCTATTTTGGATACATAATGACGATCGAGGACATTGCATTTTCTTCTCCGACTCCACATGGGAAAATTTTTGCGGAGAAATACACTAAAACACCAAACTTTAAAGTGTACAATTAGACAGACCAATTTGTTGCAGTTCTTAATTTAAAGCATTGAATTTTCCAATTTTATATTATTTTATAATAAGTACTGTACAAAACAGTTATGTTTCATTTGAAAAGTTTCCTATTTATCAGGAATTGTACTTTCGAAAGCGTTATTTATTATTTTTACATTATTTTACTCAAATTGATTACCATCAATATGAATTATAATCAGTATTTTATAATTACTAATTAGTGTAATCAAAACTCTGAACTGAACTCGATCGTTTCATGAAATTCAACACCTAGTTCGATATTAAATTATTGAATAACTTTTCAAACAAATGTAATATTTTTTTATCAAAGAAAAACATGTTCACGATAATCTCATTATCACTACCTGCAACTTATCCCAAAAATTAAATCGTTCCGATTAAATCCTTGATAACAATCAAAATTCCCGATTCCGATGTATTTCGATACATTTCGATCTATTTCGATATTCTTGATAACCCGACGACTTCAAGTGTTCCAATGATCGATGTTTAGTGAGCAGCCGCTGGATCACTTCTGCACATGTAAGAATTGACATTATCGCAAGCTTTTCGCAAATTCTCGTAGCGTTCGAACAAATGCCGATTTGGTTTTGTAAAATATTCGCTCGAGACGCTAATTGCGAGAGTTACGGATGTTAACAACTGTACTCGTGAACCTAACCTATAAACTTAAGCCTGTACACGTTCGTTTATTGAAACTCCGCGATATTTTCTTTACATTACGCATTTTTTACAATTGCCTCGATCTTTTTTGTAGGTGAAAAATTTGCATGGAGGAACTGAGGAATTTTGATTGATCGAACGAGTGCATACAGAGAAAAGATACATACATCGAATTAGTAAAAACAATTTTAATTATTTGCTTCATTTTATGAGCAATTCATTTTTGAACTAACAATGTTCTTTTTTATTGACAGGTCAAAATGGTACTGTCGTGTAGATTTTACGCCGAAAGGTATCCAGAAATGGATGACGTTGTGATGGTAAACGTGAAGAGCATAGCGGAAATGGGAGCCTATGTTCACTTATTAGAATACAACAATATCGAAGGGATGATCTTGTTATCCGAGTTGTCCCGGAGGCGTATTCGTTCCATCAACAAACTTATTAGAGTAGGAAAAACCGAGCCAGTCGTCGTCATTCGTGTAGACAAAGAAAAAGGTATACAGTCTTCGAAAGAAACTGGAACTGCTGATAACGGAATCTATTTTCAGGCTACATCGACTTGAGCAAGCGCAGAGTATCGGCAGAAGACGTGGAAAAGTGCACGGAGCGTTACGCCAAAGCAAAAGCCGTGAATTCCATTCTTCGACACGTCGCCGAGTTGTTGCACTACGAGAGCGATGAGCAGTTGGAAGAGCTTTACCAGAAAACTGCGTGGTACTTCGAGGAGAAATACAAGAAGCAAAAAGCTTCGGCTTACGATTTTTTTAAACAATCTGTATTGTAAGAAGCGAATTCCATGATTCGAGACGATTTAAACTTCCAAATTACAAACAAATGGTTTCAGAGATCCTTCCATCTTGGCGGAATGTGGCTTGGACGACCATACAAAAGAAGTTCTTCTTAACAACATAAAGAGGAAACTGACTTCACAAGCGGTGAAAATCCGAGCGGATGTGGAAGTTGCTTGTTATGGATATGAAGGCATTGACGCTGTCAAAGAAGCTTTAAAAACTGGTCTCGCGCTTTCCACGGAGGAGCTTCCAATCAAAATTAATTTAATTGCTCCTCCACTTTACGGTACATTTTTCTTACAAAAAAAGTTATGTTCATTTGTGTAATGAGCCATTTCTTTGCAGTGATGACGACATCGACGCCGGAGAAAACAGATGGTTTGAAAGCATTGAATGATGCGATTGAAGTCATCAAAGCCAAAATCACATCTCTGGGTGGGGTTTTCAATACCCAGATGGCTGTAGGTTTCAACGTCAAATGCAGTTTAATATGGAATCGTACATCGAATTTGTATATTTTAGCCCAAAGTTGTTACTGCTACTGACGAAGCAGAACTGGCGAGGCAAATGGAACGTGCCGAGCTGGAGAATGCCGAAGTTGCTGGAGACGATGACGAGGAGGAGGTCGAAGGCATGGGAAGCTTCAGCGGCGACGAGGAACAGCAAGACGAAAAAGCTGTCGAGTCTCCGGAGGAAGATTAAACCTTTCTCTAGACAGAATCGAAGCAATTTTCACCCGGTTGTACTTTGAAGTGGCAGGGATCGCGTCAAAATGCATTATTTCGAAAAAAATTCAACTTTGTATTACAATTTTTTGCAAAGAAGTATAATAAATATATTGTAAATTGCAAAGCAATGAAACAAAGAACTGTACTGAATCTTAGACATTTGATGCTCCAAGGTAAACCGAGGGAATTCATTGCGCATTTTTTATTACCGAAAGTTATTTAAGTAAATAAACATTTTAAAATCAAACATGGTTGTTCCAATGTTTCTTGATTGAATTTCCTAGCGCATCAATTTCGTATTGAGTCCAACTTTGTATCTGTAAAAAAGAGATTTTTCAAGTCAAACGTTCCCTCAGTTTTTTTTTCCTGGAGCAGAAGTGATTTTGGATTAGTTTTTGCAACAAAAAGTAAACGAAAAGATGAGTTTTTACATTTTTATTAAAATGTTTCACATTTGTACAAACGATACATTTTACTCATTCGCAATCGTGACTTCCACTTCTACGCCGGGTTCTATAGAAATGGAAGTGATTTGCTTGACAATTTCTGATGGAGAATAAAGGTCGATGACTCTTTTGTGGATTCGCATCTGGAACCTGTCCCACGTCTTTGAACCCTCTCCGCACGGAGTTTTTCGGGTCGTGATGCGAAGAATCTTCGTGGGCATTCGGACTGGCCCTTTAACCTTGAGTTTCTGTTTCTTGGCTCCGTTGATCAATTCGGAGCAAACTGAAAAGAAGTTGAGAATTTAATTTTGGTTTACAAAAATACAGAAATATTTTTTACATCGCGCCGAATACGATTTGCGAGTTTCTTACCTTTTTCCAAAGATCGAACATTGCGAGAAGTCAGAGTGATTCGAATCCTGTGGATCGGAGGAACCTCCTGTCCTGGTTTCTCGGGATTTTCTACTTTAGTAGCCGACTAGACAAAAGAAATCGACAAAATATTACATTTTTATTACATCGATTGACAACGTAACCTCAATTGTCAACAAATTTTCGTGTTTCTCACATCGAAAATCCGAAAACTTTCACTTTTAAGTTGTTTAAGGGTATTTTCTTTTGCTTACCATTGTTGAATTGTTTTTCTGGTCGAGATAATCAATTTATAATCTCGGGAAATTGATCAGCGCTGAACCAGCTTCAAATGCAAGTGTACACGTGTTGCTGGGAAGGCATGGAAAGAGAGAGACGCCAGATTTTAGTGTGTGCCTCTCTCTCTCTTTCTCTCTCCCTCGCGGGAGTTTATTTCCGGTCAATGAACGCTCTGGAAAACTGTAAACTCTCAAAAGCCACGCAAAAGCATAGTTGCTAAAATAATAACACAAATCCGTCAATGAAAAAATATTATAAATCCTAAATCTTGTATCAATTTAAAAAAAAATCGATTGATCTCAGAAAGCGCTAAAAAAATGCAAATTCAAAATATCACCCAAACGAAAGTATGAAAACATATTTATCCTTCCAAAACTCCAATAAATCTCATTAATAAACTCTGAAACTGCCAAATTCAATACCATTTCTAATTATTCAATTCTTGTCTCAGTCAGTATTTCTCTGTCTCTGTCAAATTAAAAGCAACAGACAAGAACAGCACAACTTCATTATTTTCAAAGCACCGCCATTCAATGCGAAAGCGCGAACTGCGCATGCGCCGCTATGCGTAGCTAACTTCAAAGCGGAGTGAGCCCTATCGCGTCCTTTGACACGGTTAACCGTATACGACTTCAATTTCACGAATTTTTCGTTCGGGCTCTAGAACGTTTTAAGATGCCAAGTGTTATTGTGGCTTTATCAAAGCATCGACGCAGCCGTCGTGTATGCGCTTAGTTGCGAAATTGACGGGTCTGCCGCGACGCAGACCAGGACTGAACCGTGCCGAGTGACCCAACGGAAGGTATATTTGCTTTATTGATATTTTGAGTGTCAGGCCTTGCGGTGCCTATGCATATCTTGAGGTGAGTTTTTTACACTTCGTAATCCTCTGCTCGCTCGTACCGTTTCGCAAAGACTCTTTTCCCGAACGTTCCACCCCAAAGGATTATTTCTCATTATTTATTTTGTTTACATCTCGTCGAATATTGCGCTCCGTGGTCGACATAACCTCTAGTCAATAACTCGGGAAAGTCTTTACGTGGGTTTCGAAAGCTGCTCCGTTTTACAGGAACAAATGTCGTTGTTTTTCCCAGCGGAGCGATTTCTTTAATTCGATTTCTTGATGTCTACTGGACCATTAAAAAATTCGAAAATAGAGTGCTTTTTCGAATTGTTGTCGTTTCTAATTGAAACCTGTTAATCGCTTTTAAATTTTCTTCCAGGAACTTCGATTTTCACTTAAAAGAAAGAGATGAAGAATTTCTAAATTTTTAATCTTTTTTAAATGTATTTAACTTCTATTTTAAGCTATTTTTAATCGATGAACTATTTAGTAAATGATTACAGTAAAAATGCCATTGACCTATTTGTTTCTGATGAAATTACAGATTTATATGAAAATAAACATGTCAGTTTTCATTTTCAGAGTTTGGACTGTATTTTAAGAAGATTCTACGGAAAGGATTAATCTTATTGTAAGACAGAAAAAGTAGAAACAATGGCCGAGATAAATTACCCGCAAGGGTGCAGACCAGTGGTGATCGAAGGTCTCGGCACGGACGAGCTTATCCGAAGACTGAAGGTGACTTTCGCAACCAAAAACGCCGTCAACAAATACCATTTTTGTCAAAAATTAATAATTTTATCGTCATATTTTTAGACGCTAGCACACACGCTTCAAGCGATGGGCCAGGACGAAGGAATGTACCAGCAGTACATTCCCCTGGCTCTTCACCTGGCCGAGGAACATTTCCTAATGCACGAAAGTAAGGACGTTCAGTTGCTCATCGCTTGTTGCATCGCCGACGTACTCCGAGTTTACGCGCCGGAAGCTCCGTACAAAGATTCGGATCAGGTACGAAAAGGAGCATTTTTGTTGTCAGGATACATCAACATTTTACAATAAACTTGTGTTTTAGGTGAAAACGATATTCCTGTTTTTAATAAGACAACTGGCGGGACTGAAAGACCCCAAGGATCCGGCGTTCAAGCGCTACTTTTACCTGCTGGAAAATTTAGCTTACGTCAAGTCCTTCAACATGTGCTTCGAGCTGGAAGACTGCCAGGAGATTTTTGTCGCTCTTTTTTCCTTGATGTTTAAAATCGTCAAGTAAGCTAGAAACGAAGAAAACATGTCCAGGAATAAAATAACTTATAATGCTCTATTTTTAGCGACGAACATTCGGGTAAAGTGAAGTCATTCATGCTCGACGTTCTTTGCCCTCTCATCACGGAGTCCGACATCGTCAGCAACGAATTGTTGGACATCATCCTGATGAATATCGTGGAACCCAATAAAACACAGAAGAAGAACGCTTATCTCCTCGCGAAAGATCTCATCGTGAAGTGCAGCGACACTCTAGAACCCTACATTCAAGCTGTAATTACATTCCAATCACGAATAGCACAATTCCGATTCTGTATTCTAAAAGTAATACATTTTTCTTGCAGTTTTTTAACCACGTCCTGATTCTTGGAAAAGAGGAGAAGTCGCTGCAAATCTGCGCCAAGGTTTACGACCTGATTTACGAGCTGAACCATATTTGCCCGAGCGTACTTCTCTCGGTGCTGCCGCAGCTTGAGTGCAAACTGAAATCGACGCAGGAAAGCGAACGCCTCGGAGCCGTCGCTTTGCTGGCTCGAATGTTCTCGGAAAAAGGATCCCAGTTGGCGATGCAGCACCAGCAGCTGTGGAGAGCATTCCTGGGGAGATTCAACGACATCAGCGTGTCTATTCGCATCAAGTGCGTGCAGTACTCGATGCACTTTTTGCTGAACCATCCAGAGCTGAGAAAAGACATCACGGAGACGCTAAAACTCAGGCAGCACGACGCCGACGAGAGTGTAAGATACGAGGTCGTGATGGCCATCGTAACGACTGCCCGGAGAGATTTCGAGGTCGTCTCTGACAGCGAGGATTTACTTGAATTTGTCAAAGAGCGAACTCTCGATAAGAAGGTAAGATTTGTTTATGAATTTGACCAGACGAAACATTAACTTTGGAATTTATTTTACAGTTCAAAATAAGGAAAGAAGCTATGTCTGGACTGGCGATGATTTACAAGAAGCACTTGAATGATGCCGACGTTCCCCAGGCAACGAAGAAAGCCGTAACTTGGATCAAGGATAAGATTTTGCATGGTTACTATATGGCTGGCATGGAAGACAGACTTTTGGTGGAGCGATTGCTGAACACTTGTCTAGTGCCTTACCAGTTGGCGGCCGAAGAGCGGATGAAAAAGCTGTACCATTTGCTCGGCACCATCGACGATCACGCGTCGAAGGCTTTCGTGGAGCTTCAGAAACATCAGCTCGCGTCAGTAGAATTCTAGTCGAGGATTTTCAGTTTTGAATTTGGATTCGAATCGAAGTTAACTACTTTTTTACTTCCAGTGTTCGCAGAGCAGTTGTCGAGTGGATAAACATACTCAAAAAGCCAGATCCAGGCCCGGAGCTTGCCGCAAAAGTCATGCAGATTTCCCGCTTCCTTCCTGACCCTATGAAAGTTCAGGAGTTTTTACAGCAGTTCAGTATAAGGATGAAGAAGGACCCGAGTCTTCTGCAGGATATGGAGACGATTGTTCAGCCAAATGTGTCGTGCAAGGAGTGCGCGGATACCATCAGTTCTGTGCTTAAAAAACTCGGCGCTCCGGTCATGACGAATCTCCTGTACAACACCGTGAAAATGCTTTTGGAACGTGTGAGCTCGGTGATGATTGACGAGGAAGCGGTCAAGGTACCGATCTTCACGATCAGTTTCATCTTAAAAAGCAATATTCTACTAAACTTTGTAAAATTCGTTTCAGATTCTAATTGGGTACGTTCAAGACTGCTTAAACGGAGGAAATGTCATCGAAGAAGTAGGCCTAAACCCCAACAACGCAGGAGAGAAAGGCCTCAGACTTCTCGTGGTACGTTGCACAAAAAATCCTGGGAAAAAGGAAATAGAAACTAACAAATCACTCGTTTCGCAGATTCTCTCCTTCGTTTTCGGACCCCATTTCCTGCACCATGTAATTTTGATGAAACTCGTGGAACTGCTGGAACTGGAGGACGAGATGGTGGCGCCACTGGTACTGTCGATATTTACGTTCCTGGGCCGATACAAACCTCTGTGCGACGTGGCGCCGGAGATAATGCAGCTCATGGTGCCAATCTGCAAAAACTTTACCGAGAGTGGGACGCCTAAACAGGCCAAGCAGGCCATCCGGTGTCTTTACGTCAACATGACAAATATCCACGACACCATATTCCCAGAGATCATCGAGAGGATTAAGAATGCGCTGATTCCTAGCTCGGGATATTATCGCACAGCCATCGTTTCTCTCGGGCATATCGCTTACAACCTGCCGGAAAAGTACCAGATCCAAATCAAGAACATGGTCTCTAGAAAGGTGCATTTCTTGAAAAATTCCTGCATATTTTTATTCCTTTCGTTGTTACTTAATTTTCTCTTTGGCTTTGAAGATCGTGAAGGAACTTTTGGTGAAGGAGAGCAGCGAGCAGCAGAACGACGTGATCGAGGGCGACTGGTGCCGCGAGGATCAGCTTCCCGAGGAAACTCGCTGCAGACTAGAGGGTCTGAAATGCATGGCACGGTGGCTGCTGGGCTTGAAAACCGACATTCAATCAGCGCAGAAAACCTTCCGGATGCTGAACGCTTTCGTGGTGAACAAGGGCGACTTGTTGCAGCAGGGCAGACTGAGCAAAGCCGAGATGAGCTGGTTGCGTTTACAAGCTGGTTGCTCGATGCTGAAAATCTGCGAACAGAAAGGCGTCGGCGACCAGTACACCGCCGAGCAATTTTATAATTTGTCACAGCTCATGGTGGTGCGTAAAGATCGAGAGAAGAAAGTTGGAAAATAGTGTGACTGATTTTTTACGTTTTGTTTTAGGACGAGGTTCCCCAGGTGCGAGAAGCTTTCGGGCAGAAATTACACAAGGGTCTTGGTCGGGGCATTCCTAATAAATGCCTTCCTCTGGATTTTATGGGTTATTATGCACTCGCCGGAAAAGAGCAAGACAAAAGATTGAAGTGTCTTTTCCGGACCTTTATGCAAACCGATATAAACAAGCGAAGAGATTACGTGAAGACGTTGTCTCTCGGCGCCGTCGAACGCGCTACAGGTACATTTGGAAAGAAAGTTGATGAAAATTTGTCGGCGGGATTAAAATGTTTTTGTTATTTTTAATAGATCAACTGCCTTACATTCTACCGGACTACATGCTGGTGTTCGCAGTTCCCATTCTTGCGCATGATCCAGAATTCTTGACTCACTCTGACATTTCTTTGTTGAAGGCCATTCAGCAATGTCTGTGGTTCATTTTGGAACCGCTCATCACGAAGAATGAATTCTACTGCTATGGATTTTACAAGAGCCTCGTGGAGAAAATGAAGTGCAGTAAAAACGCGCTGAAGCCCGAAGACGAGAACATGAACTTTGTGAGGATTTTTTTTGTCATCGATGATTTGTAAATTTGCGTGGAATTGAATGATCTTTTTTGTTGTAGAAACTGTGGGCGGTGTGTGATCTCGCGATGAATGTTATTTATACGAAAACGACGAATTATGACATGAAGGAGTTCCCAAGCAAAGCTCGAATCCCGATGATGTATTTCAAGCACACCGACGACATGCACGCGAACGTGAGAAATTATTTGCCGGCGGAGTTGCAAGTGAATATGTGCAGTCCCAAGAGTAAGAGCGGCTTTGCGAATCTTTCGAACGAGCGACCGCAGCGCAGAGGAAAGGCTAAGCAGCAAAAAGAGGTCGGCATCGGGCCCAACGAAACTGACGCCAGAGTAAGATTCGCTTCTGTTTTTCGAAGTTGTGCGGAGAATATAAATACATTTGTATTGTTAGAAAACTGGAGTTAAAGAATGCGCTGTAAACATTGAAATGAAATTGTTCTTTTGAGTTTTGCAAAACAAATTGCGTTGTTTTTCAAGCTGCATATTGGAGAAATGGAATGTATTGACGCACAGGTAACGATTGATGAATGTAGTCAGTAGATGATTCATTTCGATAGAGACATTATGTTTTTTGATCTTATTATTCCGTTTTATTTTTATTCAAAATTATGTTTTGTTTCCGGTATTTGTTTGAGGTTTAATTTAACATTGTTTTGTTTTTAACAGCCCGCTGAAGCGTCCGAAACGAGAATTCAACTCCCTGGTATTGAAGACGATGTGAGTTTTTAATTAGAAAATTAAATGATGATTTTTCTTGAATTTTGAATGTTGGAATAACGGAGAATGTTTTTTCTTTTTAGATGGAAGAACCACCAGCGAAGAGGGCATTACGAGAATCTGACAAGATAAATAAATAATTGCACCATTGGGAAGACAGCAGAATTCGGATTGTCGTTCAACATTGATTTCGATCGTTTCATGTAGCTCTACATGGAACAAACAAGATGAAACTATGCATAAACCATCTTACAAACTAGAGGACACAATATTTTGATTATGTACAACATTTATACCTAAGTCGTTCGCGTATGTTTAAACATTAAGCTGTTAAGATTGTGTGAAAGTCCATTTTGTAAAATGGTCCATTGTTCTTGAGAAAAGCCGTGGTTTTTGTCCTCCAGCTGACTTTTCTCGCCGGTTCATATATTTTTGTGTTTAATTTTTCTATACTTCAGTTGCGCGGTGGTTTTGTAGTATGATGAAAATTGATCTTTTATTTTTCATAATAAATTTGGAAATGGCTACTTTATAAAAAAAAAACGCAAAAAATGACAAAAAAATTGGTGAAAATGTAGAAAACATGGAAACTCAATTTGTATGGACATTTCGTTCGAAAAGTATATTTTCGAATGAACTTTAAAGAAATAAACATTTGTCATGACGTATGTTTTTGTTTGTTTAATACGATAAAAATCAACCAATGTCGAGAGCACTTTTTCATTCTTTGAACTTGAAATCACTTGACTGGAGCATAGTTTTTATGATTTGTTGCGTAATTAGTGTCACTAAATTGTACCAATAACAAGATGTAATGAGAAACATTCAATCGGTAAGATATTTGGATAAATGGCGAGTGAATGACGAATGATTGTTTGGTTGTGATTATGATTATTTTAACTATGAATATAAACAGAAAAGTATGAAACATTGTCTTTTCAATGAATTTATATTACTGGAAGATACGAACTTTTGTGGTAATCGACAATGTACCTTCGACAGATGATACGAAAATGGTATTCCAATGATTTGGATTACGTTGAACTACATAACTTAATACCTTTATGATAAAGGGATGTAATTTATGATTAAACGAGTAATTTTCAAATGACTTTTGTTTCTTTATTAAATTCTTCAAAATTGTAACAATTTTCAATTTCTCTTCTTTCCTCTACCCTTCTGAAACCCTTTTCCCGGGCTCTTTTGAGGCCCTTTTCCTGGTCCTTTTTTGGGCCCAGATTTCTTGAACTGCGAGGTTTTATTTCCTTTTTTGTTTCCCCTGAAAACAAAATTTCCCAATTACAAATTGAAGAAAAACATAATTTCACGTTCAACTCACTCATGGCGCAATTGTTTCACGTTATTATTGCTTGTATTCGTCAAATCGCTGACGAAGGATGATTTTTTGGGTTTTCGGGAACCTGAAAATAAACAAATCAAAACTGAGTAAATAACGAAAAGCAAGAATCCCAAAAGATCTCCCAAATTCATCACCTTGGTTTTTTCCGAAGCTTCCAGCATCGTCGACTACGGCCCGCAGTTTCTTCGGCTTGTTCATTTTTTTCGCGGTTCTCGCTTGGAACGCAGCCACCTTTGCCAGCTCCTTCTTCACCCTTTCCTCCGAAGGATCTAATTTCGGAGCCTTCTTCTTCGCCTTTTTCGCCTTCTCCACAAGATTCGGAGCTCCCTTCTCCTCCTTCTCTTTTTTAGTTTTCACCGGTTTGCCCGATAAACTCAATTTCTCTAAAACCCAAAAGAAACACTCATTAAACTCCGGTTCAACATTCCGAACGCGAACGTTTACCTTTTTCTTGCTTCCTCTCGACCGCGTTTTGGAACCAGCTCCTCTGGGTCTTATCGTCCCGATCGTCCAACAATTTCTGCGCTCGGTTCGCTTGATTTTCAACTTTCGCGAGTTCCCTCTCGCTTCTCTCTTCTTGTAAAATTCTCTCCACGTCCGGCTCCATGGATTCCAATTTACTGTTGTATTTTTGGATGATGTCCGTGGGAATTTCTCTCTTCATCGGCGGAACTCTCGCGTGCTTGAGAATTTGTTTCACTACCAAATGTTCTTGGTCCCCGGCGAGGGACACGGAAACTCCGCTTCGACCCGCTCGCGCCGTACGGCCAACCCTGTGAATGTAATGTTGAATCGTCGGCGGCATGACAAAGTTTATAACCGTTTTAACACCGCTTATATCGAGACCACGAGCTGCCACGTCCGTCGCCAGCAAAACGTCGATTTCCTCGTCCTTGAACTGCCGCAGACTCTGCAAACGCTGGGGTTGGGTCAAGTTGCCGTGAAGTTCTCCGACCTGAATCAAAAATACTTTGTTACAAAATTAAACAACATCCAAGGTCACAAAAACTGACCTTAACTCCTAGTAAACCCAAAAGAATGTGCAGTCTGTGCGCCTGTAATTTCGTCTGCACAAAGACCATCACGTGGTCGTGGAAATTTCGGCGAATCAACGCTGCCAGAATAGCCTCGCGATCGCCTTCTCTTTCTTTCCGAATACTGCGGAAAACAAATTGAGATTACTATTGTTTTCTTTTTCTCATTCGAAGTTTGCAAATTTTACCGGATGAATTCTTGACGCAAATTGAAAGCAACGGCTTGGTTACTGTCCACGAATATTCTGAGCGGATTTTTCAGCGACACCGTAGCAAGGTCTTCGACCGCTTCGGTCATAGTAGCAGAGAACAATATTGTCTGCCGAGTCCTCGAGCACATTTTCACGATGTACTTCATCTGCTCTGCGAAGAACTCGTCCAACATTCTGGAAAAAGTTGCATTAGTTCGGTAATTGTCATTTGGGCATTGATTTTTTTACCTGTCGGCTTCGTCAAGGATCAAAACTTCTATGGTGTCCAGGGAAAATGACGGGGCATTTTTCAAGTGGTCGATCAATCTTCCCGGCGTTGCTATTACGATGTCGGGTTTCTTTCTCAGCACAGCTTCCTGGGGATGAAATTTTGGTGTTGATTACATAGAAATTAACTCATTTCAATTCCGTGTACCCACTTGGTAGTTGGTGTCTAAACCACCGATGGAAAGCCCCACTTGGATCGAAGTGTGCTTGCACAATCTGCTGGTGACTTCGAAAACTTGTGTCCCCAGCTCTCTCGTTGGAACGAGCACCAGGACTCTGATCGATGCTGGCCCAGTTACTGGTCTGTACAACAATCGTTCTAACGTTGGTAACATGTAAGCGCCTGTTTTTCCAGTTCCCGTTGCAGCACAACCGCAAATGTCCCTTCCCATTAAAGCTTTGGGAATAGTCGCTGCTTGAATCGGCGTCGGTCGTACAAAATTTAGGTCCGCTATAGCCTACAATTTGAACGTTGTTAATTTCAATAAACAAATGGAAGTGTAATTCGGTGTACTTTTAACAATGGTCGCGAAAGATTCATTTCGTAAAACGAAGTAGACGCGTCGTAACTGGAGCAATCCTCGAAATTCATCAGGGTCGCGTCTTTCAAGGGCTTCGGGTTTTTCTTCCCTTTCCTTTGCTTGGTTTTGAATACATCTGAAATATTTCAACGTTGATTGTTATTTCGGCAAAAAAGGATCGGGGGAAAGTTTTTTTTGGGGAATCGTACCTTTTTGGAGTTCGTCGTCGGACAAATCCACGTAATCGTTAGCTTCTTCTTCCTGTTTTTCCTCATCTTCGATATCGGAATTTTCCTGCGAATTATTTTGGGATTAAGAAATGCAATTTTGAGTACAAAAATTACATCGAAATTGGAAAAACAGCGAATACGTGATAGAAAGTTTACCTGTTTTTCGGAATGTTCTTTTCTGATGGTTTTTATTTTGTCGTCCAACTTTGTTTTAGCCTTCCGCTTTATGTATTTACTTAATTCGTCCCAAGTGTCTTGATAATATTCCGAATGATTTCCGATGAATTGAAAATCACTCTGGAAATCCTTGTTTTCCTTTTTCTTTTGTTTTCGTGGCTGATACTGTAGAAATTGAAAGTTTTAATTATTTCAAAGTGAAAAAGACGTAAATTTCCGTTTTCTCGAGTCGACAAGTTTTTTAAACAAAAAAGTAGGTTATGAATCAAACGCACGTCGTCTTCTTCCTCGGAATTCTCCGAATAATTCAAGACTTCCTCTCCTTCGTCGATGGATTTGACCAAATCGTAATTTCTTTTCATTTTTTCACGATTAATCTACTAGATATTCACAAAAATCGTAAAATTATTCAATACGAATGCGAAAACCGAAAAGAGACACAAAACCACGTGGACTGATGTTCCACGCAGGTTTCTGAATCAACAAATTATTGCGCAAAGCAGATGCGCATAGTTCTGTCGCCGCATTCAAAAAGTGCACAATGGAAAACGAGGTAATTATGTTGTTAATGATTGCAATTTTGTACATAATTAACTGAAACGCACCATGCCGCACATTCACTCACTGCTCATTAAATCATGACGAGGAGTTTCTTTCGGTGCGACAATTTTTTAAATACGCGATTACGATTGATTTCGTTAGTTGTGACGTCATGTCATCGCCTTCGCATATCGCAATCACAGATCGCGCGGCGCGCATGTGATCTGGGCTCGTCATGTGAACAGGCCATAACATCTCAAAATTGTGATTGTGTGCTATACGTGTCTAGTACAAGGGTCCAGAGTTAATAATTTATTATTCGCTTGTTTCAACAATTATTTCTCACGCACTCGTTTTCATTTATTCTCGCGCTTACGAGAAAAGGCGCACGTTTCTCTCTCGGAAATCCTCATTATATTCAATTTCATCTGATTTCATCCGCGCGTGAACTGCATGAACACGAGGCACTTGTCACTTCGAGGTTCGGTGTAGAAAATCGCGGGAAATAAATTGTAGTAGTGCAGTTCCCATCGTGGTCGGCGGTCTCGTTTCGCGTAACTCGAAGAAAAAAAACCGCCGAAATTTGCATGCGAAAACACGGCGTGCGCGTAATTCGAGTACTCGAAATCGCTCGAAAACCATCGAAGCTCATGCTCCGAAGTTTCTCCGGGTCCTGAAAACGCAACCGGCGTTCCGCGAAAGTTCCTTTTTTCTCGAAAACAACATTCGACGGACGAAAAATATGAACGTCTGATTCAGCCGCGATGGATTCGGAATCGAAGGAAGTGAAGACCGAGGCCGAGCAAATCGTCACGGAAATCATTCCCGAAACCGCGGAAATCGAGGTTCCTAACGATGCTCAGGCTAAAACCCAAGACAAAGAGGTTATCCCGAAACAAGTCGAAAATTCGCCATCGACGAGCCGCTTCGGCAGAGTTCTCACCAAACTAACCTCACCGATTCAGGTAACTTTTCAAGATCGACGTTTTTTTCCGAATTATTCAATAATTTTTCGCTCCACGTTAAACGTTACTTTTTTTTCGTAAAAAACATGAAAAATTGCCCCGAGGAAATGGAAGCGTCGTATTTTTTTAATGTAAACTTTTGTTTTAGGTACTGACAAAATTGTTCTCTACCGTATCACAGAACGAAGTTGAAATTGTAATTTTGTAGACTTTAACGATCAGCATGATTTTTTTTCGAAAAAACTGCTGAAATTTGAAGATTTTGAAAAGCTGGAAAGTTGGAGGGTAATTTTGAAACGTCGTTTTTCAGAGAACGCCGAAGGCCAAGATTCCGTCGGTGATAAAAAATGGGGACGATTCCATATTGAACGAAACGAGCAGCGTTTTAGAAGATAACAGCGAGTTGGATGCCACGTCAAATACATCAAATATTGTTAATGATAGTAGCAGTACTTCAGATATGACTTTAATGGAGGATAAAGTCGAGTTCGAGCCGGGGCAATTAGCTTGGGCACATGTTGGTAATTACCCGTACTGGCCATGCCTGGTCACGCGTGAACCTGGAAATAACACTTTTGTCAGTTCAAAAGGTAAAATCAAGGAAATCTTCCCCTAAAAATTCAAAAGTTGTCATCGTTTAATTCATTTTTTTCTCCTCAGGCTCGAACCGAGGAACCCCCATTGTCTCAATTCATGTTCATTATTTTGGGGACAATGGTCGTCGAGCATGGGTCACCAAAAGTCGGATGATGATATTTGAAGGCCGTGACAAATTTTTGAAAGAAGCCGAGAGAATAAATACGACGCCGAAGAAACAGGCCGGCAAAAATCTGGCGAGTCTCAAAATGAAGTACAATGTCCAGAAGTCGCAAAAAGTCAGGTGGGACATTGCCGTCGACGAGGCTGAGAAACTGCTGCCGATTCCCCAGGAACTCAGAACCGATCATTTCTTCGAGGAGCTCGAGGCGAGATTGGCGCCGAAAAACTTGTTAATTTTGGGTAAAAGGAAGAACATTTCGGACGATGAAGACTCTGAACTTAAGAAATCGAAACAAGATGTAAGTTTGATTGAAGCAAATTTCTCAAAACAATTTGCAAAATCATGATGTTGAGTCTGTGTTTTCAGTTGAACGATTCAAACTCTTCGGAGATGGACGCGAACAATGGTGCATTGAAAACGCATAAGAGGAAGAGAAAGTCGGACCAGGATTCGGAGGAACGTTCTGGTTCGTCATCGAGCAAAAGTTCGGACTCGGAATCTCGGTCGGTTTTGAAAAAAACCAAACGCAACTCCTTGGACACGAGTTCAAATTCATCAAAGTCTTTGAACGGCTCGAGAAAATCTGGCAAAGCGAAGTCGAACGATTCTTCATCCGAAGATGAACTTCAGATAATAAAAAGTAAACCTCAGAATCCATTCAAGGGAATTAAGCAGGAGCGAGTTTGCCAGATCTGCGAGAAACCCGGGGATTTGATTCGTTGCAAGGGACCATGTTATTCGTTCTTCCACCTTCCCTGCGTGCGACCTGACGAGTCAAGCCCGGACAACAGTATTGTAGAAGAAGAGGAAGAGGAAATCGTTGAAAATGGTGGGATCTTGGAGGATGTAAAACTTATAAAAGAGAAACTTCTGGAGACTGAAGAGAATGAATTCAGCGAAAACAAAACTGATGGTACAAATTTTCATCATTTCAGCTTTTCTTTTTTTATAAACATTGAAAATATTATTCACGTTATTTAATGTTCCAGGGAAAGAGGACGAGGAATCGTTCAAGTGCATAGATTGTCTGTCGGGAGTCGCTCCAGCATGTTTCGTCTGCAACGGACGAGAAGGCGACAGGGTAAAGTGCAACGCCTCGACTTGCGGAAAACATTATCATAACCCGTGCCTAAAACTGTGGCCTCAGGTATCATTGCATTCGTAAAACTGCAAATTCGATTTTTGTATTTTTTGTTAATCTGGAAATATCCACACTAAAATAAAACGTATTTATATTTTTAGTCCCACTGGCAAGGAAATCGTCTGACATGCCCGTACCACGTCTGCCATACATGTACTTCGGACCATCCTCAGAACTGCCGCCCCAGTAATGAAAGATTAGTCAAATGCGTGCGCTGTCCTTCCGCGTATCATCCCTCAATATCCTGCCTACCCGCGGGCTCGACAATTCTCACCGGCAGCCAGATCGTCTGCCCGAAGCATTACCAAGCCAACCATCGCCCGGTCAATGCTACATGGTGCTTCGTGTGCACTCATGGAGGCAGTCTCATCTGCTGTGACACGTGCCCAACATCGTTCCATGCTGCATGTCTGAGTGCGCAAAAATTCATCATCTTTAACATTGCCATTCAACGACCATGGACTCAAATCTCTTTTTCTACTTTTAGAAATAAAAGTGCCTGAAGGAGACTATATTTGTGAAGACTGCGAGACTGGGAAGCTGCCTTTGCATGGAGAAGTGGTTTGGGCCAAGTTGGGTCAGCATCGTTGGTGGCCCTCGTACGTTTGTTACCCACATGAAATCCCAGAAGATGAAATGAACAAGCCCCACAGCCCTGGTGAATTCTGCATAATGCTTTTCGGGCATGGCGCTTACCACTGGGTCCACAGGTACTTTTCCTCTCACTAAATTAAAATTGCTCTTTGTTCACAAATTTCAAAAACCATTTCATTTTTCTTTTAGAGGAAGAGTGTTTTCGTACCAGGACGATGACGCAAACATGAAAGTATCGAATGGCAGAAAAGCTGCAAACAAAATGTACGAAAAAGCCATGGCGATGGCCTACAAAATTCACTTGCAGTTCAAACAGCGAAGAGAAGCGTCCAAAGGCTCAAAAGAGTTCAAAAGCGTCTCGCTGAAACCGCCATATTACGTGAAATTAAAAGTGCATATTTCGAACAATCACTGTTTTGAACACAAATTAACTTGAAAATGTTTTTAGATGAATAAACCTGTAGGAAATGTGAAGCCAGTTGAGATGGACGACAGTATCGTGGCTTGTCAATGCTCAGCTAAAATGGATAAGCCTTGCGCGTTGGAGGTGAACTGTATGAACCGAATGCTGATGTTCGAGTGCAGTCCAGATGTTTGCCCGGCAGGCACGAAGTGCAACAATCAGGACTTTGTACAGCGTTGTTATCCCAACATGGAGCCGTTCCATACGAATGGTCGCGGTTGGGGCCTCAAGAGTATGGAGCCGATACGCAACGGGCAATTCGTCATCGAGTACGTTGGCGAGATCATTGACGAGGCCGAGTACAAGCTCAGGCTACAGCAAAAGAAAGAAACGAAGAATGAGAATTATTACTTTCTAACCATCGACACAAACCGGATGATCGATGCTGAACCCAAAGGAAATCTCAGTCGTTTCATGAGTTGGTTGAATTTTTCATGATTTATTTTAAGCTTGTTAGAAACATGTGACTTACACAAAAAGATTGAATTATAGATCATTCCTGTCAACCAAACTGCGAGACACAGAAGTGGACAGTAAACGGCGATACTAGAATTGGATTGTTCGCTCTTCGAGACATTGAGGTTGGCGAAGAACTGACGTTCAACTATCATCTTCAGAGCGACGGAGAGTGGCGTAAAGCATGCCTTTGCGGTGCCCCAAACTGCACCGGTTACATTGGTGGAAAGTCGGGAAAGCCTCAGGTCAAGGGAACTCAGTCGGAAAAGATGGAGAAATCAGAGAAAGCGAAACAGTCTGAAAAGACCCAAAATGCAAACATGAAAAAAATGTAAAATTGATTTGATTTTGAATTTTTAATATCCTGTAACCGATTAAGTTCGCCAGCTAACTGAATGTTCTCTGTTAGTTTTAGAAGAAAGTTGAGCATCGAGGACTGCTGGGTATGTGGAAAAAGCGTTCCTGGTTTCGAGGACTCTATTCGCTGTGGGCTAAAAACCTGCCCGAAAATCTACCACAAATCTTGCGTCGTCGTCGACGAGGATACGAAATTCAATTGTCTCTGGCACTTTTGCAAGGAATGCAATCGCAGGACTTCGATGCATTGTTCCTTGTGCATCGCCGCCTTTTGTCCGAGTACTGCAGTTTTCATTTCCACCTGAAAATGCAAATTGTTTCCCATTTTTCTATGTTTATTTTTATATTTCAGCACACGTCGAAGGCAACTTGGAAGAGAACAGCAAGGGGCGCTACCTCTGCAAGAATCACGAAGTATCGGAGACGTTGAATGGCAAGGAAGATACGGATGTGGATTCCGACCTCGATAAAACCTCGGAAGAATCGGAGAGTGCCGTCGAGGAGGTAAGGGGAAAACACAGATAACAATGTACCGGCCGAGAACTCGAGTGCGGCTGCGAACCAAGGACGTCTAGCTTTCGAAAATCCTGTGTATCGTAGCAAATAAGCGACGCTCCAATTCTGCATCCCTTTTAAGTTATTCCCTCTTTCGATATTCAAAAGCAAAGGATTCGTTTTTGTTCTTTCTTCCACTATTGTTTTTTTCAACGTTAACTGCGAAATTCGTAGGCATGGCTTTTGTTGGCTTCGTGCTGTCAATTCCCTTCTTTTTTACGTCGTTGTGCATTGGCGAAATGAACGACGCTTTTTTTTGCACTCGATCAATTTTTTGTTTCACTTGATCGTTGATTCATTTCGGCAAGATTTCGCATCCGCGTCGTTTGTATTCGTGAGTGGTGGCGGGAGAATCATATGCATGGGTTGAATTCTTGTCGAAGGAACGCGGAATTGACAGACAAATTGTTTGTATTAGTTTCCCAAAATTAAATATCTTATTCAAATTGTTAAAATTTGTTCAAATCTACGTTTCTCGTATACGTCATTTCGACGAATAAACAAAGTTTGCCGACGTTAACGTTCGTGAAATTGAACAAATGCTTTTACTTCGTAAAGGTAATAGTTTTGTCGTTGACCTGTGCCTTCTTTTGTTGACTTTTCGTTTGTTTCCGAGCGATGGGTTCGCGAAATAACGGTTTAGTATGTTTCGACGTAAACATAATTCTTAACTGTCTTGAAAATTGGAGGCCTTGACCAAGTTGAGAGGTGAAAGTATTTGTCTTTACGTTTTGGGAAAAAATGGAGTTTGCATGTTGTACACTATGATAAATGCAATAGCATTTCGTGAACCAATGTACAAAATACACGCGGACGTTTAGATGTAAAATTAATGTGATCGCGCGTTAATTTTCGATGAAAACACGTGGCCTTCTTCGTTTTTCTTTTTATCCGGAGGAAGAATTTTGAACAGGGTGTCTTGCAATTTGAAAACCTCGAAATTTGCACGCGGATAAAAGTGTCGATGAGTCTATACGTCAATATATTTTGGAATGAAACGAAATTTGAATTTTTTCTCATATTTATGTTATCTTGTAAAATACACTTCGTATCGTTGTTGATAATTTATTAAAAAGAGTGTTAAGTTTCCAATTTTACCAGATACCCTGTTTTAACAATGAAAAGTTCTCTCTTTTCTCAATAGTATAACAAAGCAAATCATCCTTTTGTACGTTGAATCTAAGTTGATGAATAAACCAACGAGTATTTCAATAATTTTGTCATTTTTTTGCGGTATCAACCAAAAAGGCACAAAATTAACGTGCTAAAAATGCGATTCCGATATTCAAGAGAAACTTGGGTATTTATTTGTGTGTGGTCTGCTGTCGTTCCAATCCTCTTCACAATCTCCCTTCGAAAAACAATAAATCTCGTCCTTTGCAAACTCACCGAATATCTCGGCTACAAAATAACCCAAAAAAGTCAATCCGAACAAATACGAAACGTCCCCAAACCGTAACGCGTTCATGGCTTTAAAGAAATTGACAAACAACATTTTCGCAGTTGTCAAGTTCCGGGGAATCGGGAGCGTCGAAACGCAAATCGAGAGCGAAGAAAAAGATCGGTTCCAATGGCAACCAGCCGCGAATCCTCGAGGGCGACTTTGAAGCTTTTTACACGGCGAATCGTAAGTTCATGGAAAGCAAAAACGCCTCCGAGGAAGAGGCGCGACGTTTCCTCTTGAAACTCTGGCGCAGTTTGGACAACGCGAAACGTCAGCAGTACAAACGAACGGAGATGATGGACGGGTATTATTCCGCCGAGTCCGACGTTTTCGACAACGACAGTTCGGACAATTCGTGGGTCGCGCCGAAGCGTACAAACGAGCTCGATATCGAAAACCCTTTAAACGTGTTCGCCAGGGTCGACGAGCCCGGGGACATTTGTCACGTTTGCCAAGAGCCTCGACAAGGTGACACTTTTTTCTTGCATTGTTTTACTCTCAAGTCGAGACCAGACGTACGAACTTTTGTGATTCGATATTTCAGGTGAACAGTTCGAGTGTCAAAATTGCTCGCTGGGATGTGTTCCCAAGTGCCGTGTGTGTGAGAAAGACGACGAGGAGAGTCGAGTGAAATGTAGTGTCTCGGCTTGCGCAAAAACGTATCATCCATCCTGTTTACAAACTTGGCCTCAGGTAAATATGCGGACATTTTTCATCGAATTTTTCGCATTTCAAGACGAGCGATTGTAACAATGGTGTTTTTTTTTAGTCGAACTGGCGAGACGAGGAGTTGACCTGCCCGAGTCACGTTTGCCACACGTGCTTCGCGGTAACGAAGAACGCGTCGTCGAAAGATCTCGCGAGATGTATCCGTTGCCCCAAAGCTTATCATTTCTCCGTTCACTGCATTCCCGTTGGTTCCAAGGTCATTTCCGAGTCGAAAATTATTTGCCCGAAGCACCAAGAGTCGAATCATATCCAAGACAAACATGACTGGTGTATGCTCTGCGAGCAGGATGAGGTTGACGTTTCTTGCACCGGTTGTTCCGTCTCTTTTCATTCCAATTGTCTCGGTAAACGTTTCTCTTTGTTTATGATTGTTCGAAAAGTCTTTTGACACGAATGTAATTTTATCGGACTTTTCTGTGTTTAGGTTTAGAGAAAGCCCCAGAATATTATACTTGCGAAGACTGCGCTCTGGGTCGATTGCCGATATACGGAGAGGTAGTTTGGCTGATTACCGATGTAGAGCAACGTACCTTCTGGCCCTCGCTGATATGTTTCCCGCAAAAGATTCCTTCGAAGACCATGAGCATGCCTCACAAAGCTGACTTTTTTTGTGTCAAGTACCTGGGGATGAATAAGTACATCTGGACTAACAGGTGAAAATTACTATAGTAAATATCTTCTTTGTGTTTGTATGAGTCCTGGTAACGAGTTCTTCTTTTCAGAGAAAAAGTTTTCATTTATCACGGACCTCATGAGAATTTTAAGTTCTCGAGCACCGAACACACGATTCCGGAATCGCGTGAGAAAGCGCTCATAACCGCGAACGAGCTGTTCACCATCTACACATCATTCCGACAATCCCAATTTCAGGATTCAGTGCCAGAGAAAGACGAGACGGAAGATACTCGTAGTTGAGCATACGAATCTACCAAAGATCTGGTACCTTTCTAGTAACCAAAAAGAAGCATTGCATGCTACGAATTTTCACGTCGTAATATTAACTACTAATTATTATAAGATCAAGTTTTGTACTTAATCATAGATAAATAAACACGTTTCATTTTCTTATATTCCGATAAGTTTATATTTTTCTGAAGTACAAACAACACGAATCACAGGCAAATCAACTTTATTACGCCTACTAAAATACAATGTCGTCACATTGAAGCATAAAACATTTTTGTCCAAGTACTGATAAAATTGAAATAGCACAGCGCTGATACAGAAGAACTGAAAAATGTATAATACAATGTATAGCAAAAACTCCGTGATTATCTCATCTCTTTTCGCGAAAATTAAAACGTGAGATTCAAAAAATTTTCATTAAAATCAAACCTTGAAAAATAATACTCTGCCATTAAAGACCAATTCATAAACACGCGACTGTTCCAAGCAAAGATGATTCGACAAGCTCAGAAATATAAAAATTTTCACCAGCAGTTAAGCGCCTTAAAAATACAATTTTACAAAATACTTGCTACCTCATTCGAGACCAACAACGCGTCTTAAAAATATGTCTTATATTTACATGAATCAACATGTTACATCGGCTTAATCCTTACTTTTGGTGTCAGTTCACATTTACCTTAATACATAGCTAATACTTTCGCACGCTGTTCAACTGCCGACATAAAATCACAATAAACCAGTCAAGTAGGCAGATAAACAAAACACTATCGTTCAATCCAAATGAGATTTCTCATCCTCAACAGCTATCGGAATTGCTAAAACAACTTCCACTCGAGCTAACGCGTAACGAGCACTTGTGCGACAGAGTATTTAAAAACTACGCAAACAAACTACAACGGCACATGAGAGTACTCTCAAACTATGTACAAAAACGTAACGAACAAAACCCAGCGTACGAAGTTCGCGTTGGAAAATACATACAAAAACCGTCGTTAAAAGCTAATACTTGACCTCATAAATACTCTTTTACTCGACATATAAATACGCATTGCGCCACAGGCAAATTCGCTTCTAATAATTAAACAATTTGTCTGCCGTAATTCTGGTAAAGTTTAGGGCTGTTCTGAATCGAAGTATTCGCCGTTGAATTTCTCGTGCCTGGCGAGTTCCGGTCCGAGTTCACAGATATCGTCTCCTCCTGGGTGCCGGGGAGTACTCGACGCCGCAGCACCGGAGGAACGAAACTTTGGCCCGTCGCAAGGTCCCGCCTGATTGCTTGACTCTGTATTGAAGAATAAGCTTTGATATCCTGGCGAATCAATGGGTCACAACATTTTGTGAAAATTTGCTTATCGCTCACTTTCGGTTTCGAAGCAGGCAAGGTGAGTCCGGTGATAAGACCGAGTACACTCGCGGCCAAGCCGCTCAATTGAACGGCTGCCAAAGTTGAAAAATGTTGCCTAATGAGTCCGAAAGCCAAAAGTGCAGCTAGCGCAAGAATCGGAGCACACCCTGCGAAATTCGCAGCTGCCCCGGCCAGTTGACTTCCTCCTACACTCGGCCCGTAAGCAAAGCAAAGATTGTGCCTGTCGATCTGTGGACAAAATTCTCGTTTAAAACATACGGATTTTGGTAGCGATAAATTTCACTGGATTAATTACCAAATGTTTTATCAATAAATAAAGTAGTCCAAAAACTGTGATTAACGGACAGGTGATGCTGTAAAACGTCATCATTGTAAAGACGAAGAGCAGCCAAGCGTAATGGGCTCCTAAAGGAAACTCTAAAAGAACAGCTTTCCGGACATGTACACGTTCCGCTCGGCTCCTCGCTATGCAAATTCGGAACACGTAGAGCGCGAGATCGGAGAACCTGACGAGCTCGAGGGCGCAGCCGACCAGCGACGAAGTTATGATGTAGTTGACAAAGAGAGCGCCCTGTAATAAGTTTAGGATATTTCATTCCTTCGTAATTCGGAATTTAGTTTTCATTCTGTGAAGATGATGAAAAGGAAATTTGCCTTATCCGGAAGAAATATGCATTTCCAGCGATTGGTTGTAGCGGTCGCATTGTCTTGGTCGAGCACCCAGTTCACGAATTTTGACGCACTTATCAGTCCCAAACTCGGTAAAATCAGGACCATGAGCAGGAGCAGTAGAAACGTTTTTCGCATTATCGCGCAGTTCATGCTGCTTCTTGTCCAGTGCTTGATTAGAAATTCGCATTTCCCAACCAGGATCGGCATCAGTGCCGAGATGCTGACCAACATGAGAGGGGGTAAGAACGTAGATACGTACTCCAAATTTTTAAATTCGTTCGCCTTCGTTATTTCGCCCAGCGTTGCTAAGACGATCTGGAACAATTGCATCCAATTAGAATCGAAATGCAGGAACAATAAAAAGATCGAAATTCCCCTAACCGTAGGCGTCGTGAGAAAGAACAAAACCAGGAACAAACAGCCATTAATGAGTATTGCGTTGAGGTACCAGCAGGGCTTCGGGATGCTCAAATGCTCCCAATAAATATCCGACGGTGCCGGGGCCCAGTCCACCAACCAATTCATCTCCGGCGATGAACGCAGTTGTTTCCGCATGACTTTCGCGGCTCCGGGCGTTCCTGTAAAATCCACAATTTTATATACCTTCCGAACGATGCAATATATTTTTGTATTTTACCTAAAGTAACAAAAGCGACTCCCAAAGGCTTTTGCAAAGTCATCTTTTTCTCCTCCTCGAACAACGCCGTCAATCGAACCTCCTCGTTCGAGTAAAACTGCAGAGCATCTACTTGTTTCTGAAAAGTTGGCAAACTTTAGGCTCATTCTTCGATCCCGTGACGTCGACTTACGGATTTGCAACAGCAGCTGAGAATTTGACCACAGCAATGCGGGTACATTTTCAAAGGTTCGTTGCGCCTCGCGTAATTCTCGCAGTAGAGCCGAGCCTGTTCCGCGCAGTCCCGTTGCTCGTCGACAGCCGACAATTGTTTTATGTCGTGCGCTATCGCTATGTCCTCCACGGTTAACGAAGAGAACTCCTCTTTACTAAAAAAAAAAGAGTACAGTGAAAAAGAGCCAAACTTCGTGAGTACCCAGCGACTCACTTGAAATACTCCGAAAGGGTTTCGACGTTGCACTGGTCCTTCGGTATCGCATGGATCAGCAAAGTTCTCGCGGCGAGTTCACCGGCCGGTCGGATTTCCCGTACCTGAAAACCAGGAAAATGGTGACTTTTTCGAAGGAAATACTTGTTGTTTCAAGACCTTTGTTGAGTGTTTTTACTTGTTTCAAAAACCTGCGCATGATGTAAGCCCCGATAGGCAAGTACAGAAATGTCACGAAGGTGTGCACCCACATGAGATTAGAGTCTGGGTCGAGGTTCAATATTGTCGTGAACGCAAAAGTATCATTCAGCAGTAGCAACTCTCCGGACAGGTTTATGGGCAAAGCAATGAAGAGCGAGGACGCCATCATCATAATCGCCATAAGTATCAAACACCTTTCAAATTTAACGTACAGGAGGCCATCCGGACCGGCGCGATTCATCAGTTGGTCGTCCCTGAAAACACGAATTGCTCAGTGGTAAAAATGTCGAGTTATTTCAATGTAAAGCGTGGTTTCTGTGCACCCACGTTACTCTGAAAGCCATCTTTATCCATGATAAAAATCCTCGGTCTACTTGGGAAAGTTGGGCGTTCACCGAGGCCTCTATGTACAAGACATCGGTTTCCCGGTTGTCGTTGCTCCCGTAAAAAAGTTCCATCCATCGGTTGTCCGTGTTGTGCAGCAACGCTAATCTTCCGTAGTTCCATGCTTTCTTCCGCAGCAGGCCGAACAGAGCAATCAGGATCTGCAAAAAGTGTTCAAAATTAATTTCTCTGCAACAGTTTTCGCCACTTTTTAGTAGTTTCTCAAGATCTTTCGTTTCGGGAATTAAAATACTATCAATTTGCTTGGGAAAAGCCCAAAATTACTCATTTTTTCATGTCTCTTCAACTCATCCTCGAAGATTTTTCAGCATCTTTTTTCTCCGTTTTTAAATTTCTTTTTCTTACCAGGAAACCAATAATATTCAGCAGCAGAGTTTGTGGTATGCCCGAGTAGAAATCTTCCATAAACAGTATATGGGGCATCTTTTTTATATCGCAAGTGGTGCTGCAAAATAAATAAATAAATTAGAATTGATGTTTCCAATACAAAACTCAATTACTTTTAGAATCCAAAAATTACGAGGGATAAAAACTCTGTTTTTCGAAAACAACGTGATTTTCATTATTTCGTCGTTACGCGCTTAATTACCGTGACGAAAGAAAAAACATCAACACTATGCATACATATCGAATTTTCCAACGATGAATAAACCAACAAAAGTGCGACAGGTGCGTTATTTACATAAATCGCGAATGATTCGGGGAATATTTAGCACTGGTTACGAATTCGCGTGTAAATGCAGCGATGATAAAACAATCGCCGAACGTGTTAATTCGTCCACGGAAGTAAAGGATTGCAAAACAAAGAGCGATTGGTGTTCAACTTACTTGTTTAAATCGTCGGCCATTGTTGACACTTTGTGCAGCGATATCTTTCCCGCGAATACAGAAAATCATTTCAGTGAAGCATGTGCCACTATCGTATTTTGACACATCATCTGATCCTGGCTTTCGTATTACTCACGACCTAACCTAACCCTTATCCCATGCTCGTGATGAATCGTGCAGATTTTTTTTTCTTCACCTTGCGCGCTTAATTTCGCGCCTACGCACTCGAATATGTTACGGATCTTGATTGATCGAACGTATGTTTTTGATAAAGGCGCTTGATTGCGCTGAAAACTGCATTCATCGTAGTATGCGTCACGCTACGCGTTTTACGTTTTACCCAACCAAACTGAACCAACGTTTCCTTTCAATGGCTTTCGACGCGATGACCAAATTCTATTTATAGGCTTGAGAATTCGGACGTGACAAGCGTTTTTTCCGGATTTTTCGGTAACTAGTTTGGAAACGCGAATAAGCTCATTTTTTACTGATTCGCTGTACTCATATATGGTTGAACCTCCGGTCGGGCTACGGATTACGGAAGTAATAAAGACATAACATATGCGCTCGGAATCGGGTAAAAGTATTGACCAAATCTGAAAATCGAGTTCAATTTTCGAATGAGTCCGATTTATTTTTAAAAATTGCTGAGTCATCCAAAATAACGAGGCGCTACTTTTTCCCATATGAAATTTTGTTATTCGCATTGAATTGTTCGAAATAAAAAATAATTAACAATAATTTTTTTACATCAAAAATCAATACTTTTCAAAACTGAAATCGCCATAACTTCACATAGAAAAAAGTGACGCCTCGTCTTTTTGGATAACTTTAAAAATAAATCGGGCTCATTAGAAAATTGAACTCGATCTTCAGATTTGGTCAATACTTTTACCCGATTCAATGCATCTGGGGTTTAATTCTTCAAATTTCGAATGGAATTTTTCGAGCGTTCTTTTCGCGTGCATACATAGATTTTCCTTTTCTGTTTGTCATGCACGAATGCATCTGTATAGAAGCATCGTTCATGTTTCATAACTTTTTTTTTCAATTGCAAAATAATGTATTGTCGGGAACGGTTTCAAAGAAGAGTTAATGTTTTCGCAAATAATGCTCTTCGTTTCATTTCTTCCTGGGAAATGCGGAGAAAAAAATCGTATTCCAAACATTTTCAATAATTCATCTGTGTTTTAATACAAAATCAATATTTTCCAGGTCGAACACTCCAGAGATATCGGTAAAATTGCTTTTAATAAACGTTATAAAAACAAAAAAGATAATGTCTTGTGAAAAACAAGATAAGCTTTCCTGTAATGTAAAGTTATTGTATTTATTATTCTCAATCATGATTTATTTACAGCCGGTATTATCATTTGGAATCAGTATCGACCAGAGCGACGGCGGTCCTTCGACCTCGACCTTCTCTCTCGCTGATCCCGCTTGCGATCTCTCCCACGAGACGGCGAGCGAGAACGTGATCGTCCTTTGCCCCCCTTCTTCCGGCTGTAAACGTAACGGCGCAGCTCTCGCGAAATTGGTTTCAGGTGCATGAAATTGCAGAATCCGGATCGAGTGCATTCGCTGTAATTAAAAAACGAGTCATTAGAAAATGTTCCGGATCCCGTGGCTCGTGCATTTCGGCGGATTCGGTGCACCTCATTTCGTATTGACGACAACACGCTTCCCTGAAGTCGGTGACGGGCGACAATTCAGCGTACACCGGTCTTCCCCCGAACCATCGATTGTTCAGATCGTTGACTGCTTTTTCCGCGTCTTCCTCTCGGCGAAACTTTATGTAGACGTTGCCGACCAAGTGATCCCCCAGGTTGTCGCAGACGTTCATTTCTTCGATCTCCCCGTACTTGTCTTCGCATTCCACGAACACGTCCTCGAAGAAGTTGTCGTAATGTTCCTGCATTTCTTCGTCCGAGACATTTGCCACGACTGCGGAAACAAGCCAAGCGTGAATACATCGAGGGAAAAATTGTTACAATTTCAATTCCATTTTTCGTAGTTTTTCTGAGAGCCATTTTGCTTGTAAACTTGAACGTCCATACTTACGATGCGATCCATCGGCGCTTTTTGCGGAATTTTGCGGGTTGACGTAAAGGTTTTGCAGCACGCAAGTCTGAAACATAAAAAACATAATGAAATCTCGAAAAAAAATTTTCCTTTTTTAATTGTAATAGAACAAATCGTTATTCCCGTAGAAGTCGAGATGGTCGTACCTGGCTGAAGGTCGGCTTGTTGTGAATTCGAGAGCATCGATCCCCGTGACGGCATGCTCCGATTTTGAAATAAAAAGAACAATTCACCCTGAAAAACAGAAATTCAAATACGTTTAGTAAAAATCAGTGGCCAAAATTAACTTTGATAGCCCTAACAAATTCTGTCAACATCGTTTCTCGATGTTACAAGAGAAGGCGGCAAAGAGGGGGAGGGGGAGGGGCGTACGCACGAAACATAGACATCTGTCCGATTTTTCACTTAAAACAACAAGTTTAAAATAACGAGTAATCACGGAAAATGCGTTTTCCTTTAAAGCCGCGAAAATTCATGGAAATTGGAAAAGGCGCGAATTGCTTTCAAGCTTTGTTTACGCTGAAGCAACGCGCACCTAACCTCAAATTTCTCCCGTCGGGTTTTCTTAAAATTACTTATCGAGGAGCGTGAAAAAGAATAATACGTAACGAGCGATAGCTTACTTGTCCTTTTCCGTGCCGAAAATCGACGCTAAATATTCGGCCATATCTTATCGGTTCGGTAAATATGAAAATTCTTCACACCAGTAACACACGAAACGCCAGAGACGTTAGGGGGAATTTATCCCATTTATTATTCAGAACTCGGTCGTAAACACTCGCGTAGGTGATCGGCAGCGATGTTCGAAGAATAATTTGTACTGTATTTGATTGCACTGAGACCGCTGAGAAGACCCTTTTTTATCGATACGCGTATTTAGAGGATCGAGAAGGAGGAGAAATAGCTTTCCTTCATGGACGATAAAAAACTAACAATGTGAGTGTAATTCTCCCATATGAAATTATTATGTATGTTTTAGATATAACTTCGCGCTGAAAGTGAATTGTTCGATTAATTAAACGTCAAAACCATCGAGGGTTTTATTGCAAAATTCTTATTTCTTGTAAGCAATTACTAAATGGGAAATATTGATTAATTATGTTGAAATAAAATTTGTGATACGTTGTATACGTGTTTTGTCACATTAAAAAAAAAGTTTTTTTAGGGATGAAAAAAAATTACCGGTGCAAAAATGATTATTTTTATTAAACGCTCGAAAGAAAGTTTTTCCTTCGTTTCATTTTTTTTAATAAAAAACTCGCGGATGAATAATACGATTTCTGTCTTTCTCCTATTCCAATATGGTTCTCTAGTGATGTAATACCCAAGTGCTTAACGTATATATATTCAATATCTCATAACACGTCACGCACAAACATACGGAAGCAATAATTATGAAAACCCTTTATTATTTTAACATCGAAATCCAAATCCTTTCCTCGCGCCCAGTTTCTTAAAATTCGAGCGCGCAGCCGCAATTGATACATATATTCTATTGGCTAATTGTATTTCATGCGTGAAATTGGATTCATGTCAAATTCATATTAAATGACATTTAAATAATCCTTGGTCGCGTACTTTCAATTAACATGTGCGCATACGAAACCCGACATGCGCATGCGCGCGCGCAAGCTCAAGCCAATACATACGCCTTAGTGCCTTTGCATGTGTTTCTATATATACAACCGGCAGCCGTGCAGTAACCAGCGTGACTGTCGCTGTCATGTAGATGCTATTTAGATAAATATTACTCCATGCGTGGATTTCTTAATCGTTAACAGGCGACTTAACATAGATCGACTCGATCGCGACGTTGAAAAGTCACCGACAATCGTCGAGTTGGCACCGAAAATGGAAGATCGAGCTCAACTGATCTCCGAACTGCGCGACAAATTTTTCAAAAGGATCAAAGAGGAGGGACATCAACCCGACTCGAGTATGTAAATAATAATGTTTTAAAAACTCAACTGTTCGCTCTTGTTTTTTTCGCATTTTTACATCCGTACTTTCAAAATTACAATTTTCCGAGTAAACATACATTTTTTCAAACTTAATGTCAACCAAAAAAGGCAGTCACATTTTTTTCGATGTTTTTACTGTATTGACAAAAAAATGCGTTACGTAATTTTTCAAGTCGGCCTCGGTTAACCTTAATTTTTGCACGGAGAAAAAGCGGCCTTGAATTAATTTCTCGCGCAATTTTTCCTGTTATGCGAAGAGTTTTTACTTCGATTTAAATTCCTTGCGAAACTGCTTCTAGATGGGTTTTTATCGCCGAAAATTATTTCATACGCATCGTTTTAATGAAAATTGCATTTTTTTAGGATTCCATCCAGCTGATATTTCCCGAGTGAAAAACAAAGATGATTGGCTTAAAAGGTTCCTCGAGCACACGGAACAAAACATGCAAGACGCTCTGGACATGATGTGGGATACCTGCGAATGGAGGAAAAAATTTGGTACTAATGGTACGAAAGAAACCGACGAAAATCTTCGAATCCGCGTGTTTTTCAATCGCGCACTTTCCTTCTCAAAGATAAACGCAACAGATCGAGTTACATAACATAAAATAACAAAACCTCATCAAGGCAATGAAAAACTGTTTTTAAATGCAATGTTCGTTACAGAATTAACGGAGGACACGGTGAAGAGGGAGTACTTGGAAGACGGGGTTGTCTTTGCCTTTGGAAAAGACAAGGACGGGAAAAAGCTGTTTGTGATCAAGTCAAAACTGCACTTCAAAAATCAGCGGGACTTTGGCGAACTTCAAAGATGCATCGTCTATTTGATCGAGAGATTAGAGAGGTGGGGTTTATAAATAGCTCGAGCTATCAGGAACTCGAGTGTATCAATGTTTTGTAAAAAAACACGCTTCTCAAAAATCTCATCGTAATTGACGGATTGCGTCACAGCGGCCAGTTTTTACGTATCACTGACATTTTCCATAAATTGAAAACATAACATTTTTTTCAGGGAAGGAAACGACCAGATAACGCTGTTCTTCGACATGGTCGACTCCGGACTTTCCAACCTTGACATGGAGTTCACCAAGTATTTGATTAATCTCTTCAAAAGTTACTACCCGAACTACCTGAACTACATCATTATTTTGGAAATGCCCTGGGTGCTTAATGCGGCGTTCAAAATCATCAAATCCTGGCTGCCCCCGAAAGCCATTCCAAAAATTAAAACGCTTAGTAAAAACTCCTTGAAGGAATACGTTCATCCGGATGACTCGCTTAAATGTTGGGGGGGCAACAGCGATTACACTTTCACCTTTGTACCCGAGTCCGAAGCGACGTCGGCAGTTAATGGCAAAACATTAAACAAAAAGGTCCGTCTACGCTCAATTTTTTCGCAAATGATTTATGTCAGCTCGTAATAACTGATTTGAACGCAGGTGCATTTCAACGAAGAATCCCCACTGATGGAACAAACGACCTTGAATTTCGTAGATAAAGAAAAAAGAGAAACTTCCAGTAAGTTTTACTATTTTTATTCCATCGTTGGCATGAATTAATGCATCGTTGATTAATCGTTTCTGGTCTTATTTTGACAGTGATATTAATAAGCCCGGAAATTTTGGTGTTCAACATGAACGATGATGAAGTATCTTGCAGCATTACGCTTAAAAATGTCACTCAGGATAAATCACTGTCTTATAAGGTAATTACAGAGTTCTTGACTTCTCATTCAAGTGTTTTTAATTGATCGTTGCTATTGCAGTTGAAGACTACGTCGCCAGAAAAGTTCCGGGTTCGGCCCAGCAGTGGGATTTTATTGCCTGCCCAACAGTGTACTGTCAAGGTCGTCCTTCAATCCGGTTACCAGTTGCGAGGGTTTTTGCACAACGACAGATTTATGGTCATGTGCATTCCGGTGAATGGCACTAACATTTCCGCTTCGGAATTGAGCGAATTATGGAAAAAGGTGTTTTTTATGAAAGATGATACGCGTTAGAAGGACGGCGTTACGAAGAACGCATGGGACGCTCGTCCCAGTGGATTCGAACCCGTGTCACTTCCAGAAATTTATCATGCAATAAAATACGTTTATTTCTAGCAAACTGTGGAAGACTCGGTGGAACAGCACAGGCTGATATGTCGTGAGGCGAAAGGTGAAAATGGAGACACATTAAAGTCTAGTATTTCGCCCACGATGCAAGGAAACAAACGCACGATCGATGCTCTTTATTCAAAAGTTGGTGTTCTCGAATTTCAAAAGCATAAATGTCGGAACGAAAAAAAATTCATTTTGTTGATATAATGACTTTTAATTGCATTTCAGATGTCGCGTTTGGAGGAATGTAACATGACTCTTCACAATCAAATTACGACAGTCAAACACATGCTGATTATATCGATCGTCTTGACGATTGGGATCATCGTCGCAGCTTATCTGATAAGAATGGACCTTAAGTACTCGGGCGAAGAGCACTGCCATTTAACTCGGGATTGATATTTGTTTAAAAAGCCTAGTCCTTGCGAACCCATTTTCTAGCCTTACTCGGAAAACAATGAAATTGTGCATTTAGATTTGTAAGATATGCATTTTTCTGCCCCTGGCGGATTTGAATCGACGACATTACGTCGATCCGAATTCGACAGGGGCACTAACGGCGCTAATCAAACTCGATTTTTTCTCGATTAACAAGAGAGTGTTTCCCAATTATAGAAGATGATGTAATATTAAAATTACATCGTCTGATCAATCGCGTTTTGTAGTTTGAACGCGATAATGTGGGAAGTAGTGCAATTCTTGTCTTGTAATTTAGTTGCAACATTACGAGAAAATGTTCTTATAATGATTGTATGCTGAGAGTAATTGAAATCTATTCAACTTTTGAAGTAAATTTGAATTGCTCGAATACATAAAGGTCAAGTTTATATGTAAATACAAACGAAACGCTTTGCACAATAGTGTCTTTAAACTAGAGCGCATTCAAACATTAAAAACTGCATTGAAAGTATTTTTGTATGCTTTTATATGCACGACTATGCATATTTATGAACGCATTTGTAATTGATAATTGCTGCGTTATCAGAGTAGTTGTTCTTGAACCAAGCCTGTCAATTTTCATAATTTTGTATCCTTTATGATATTATTTTGCACAGTCGACTTTTTTTTCAAAAGAATTCGCCTGTGGAAATATTCAAGAATAAAATTTATCAAAAAATATCTAGCACAGTTCGCTTTTTATTATCGATTTATTTGTTAAGTAATTGAAAATTCCGCTTGCGATTGTGCTGCCCTCTACACATCTTTTTTAATATCCATCCTTGTTTAATAGCGGGCAGAAAACAAAGATAGAAAAACTCTCGGAACATCGTAATCCTCATCATTCCAATGAAAAAAATTTGCTTTTTATAAGTCGCATAAATACGCAACCTTCTAAAAAACTTATCAAAAACGGGCGTCCCCATTACGCTCGGAGAGAATTCTTATCATCCCTCCCAACGGAAAAGTCCCGCCCAATGAAATCGCTCGTTTAACCTCGCCCGGAAAGGCGCATCGAAAAAAAAATCAATAGTTCCAATTTTACGTCGGACGAGAAAAAAAAAATTAATCCCGCCGAAAAAATTGCGAAAGGAAAATATCGACGCGGCGAAGAAACCCTTGTCGCCGCGGATGTTCAAATCGCATCGATTTCCTTTCGGGAAAAAGAGTACAGAAAAAACGCGCGCTCGCCTTCCGAAACGATTTCCTATCAAAACGGTCATATCGCGCGTGCATCAGACGCGCATCGCCATTGCGCAGCATTTGAACTTCCCGTCCTTCTCGCCGTTCGGCCATATTGGGTTGTACAGCACCGCTGGCTAATGGCTGCTGTCTCTTACACAACGCCCTCGCGCGAATCATTCTGAGTTACAAGACAATAAAAACCCATTGGAAAAATCCGCGGTGAAAAATCGCGATCCGACGGCGAAAAGCGAGGTGGGAATCGCGGGGCCGTTGTGGAAGCCGTGCGTGCGCCCGCTGCGGCGTGCGACGGAAATCGCCGGAGAAACGGAGCCGAAAAAAGACTGCTGGTAAGTGTGGTAACATGGCGAGTCCGCAGAAAGGTGTCGCCGCGGCGCGTCTTGCCCTCGGCCGAGCAGCCGCGTCCTCCATATTGATGACAGCGCCGACGGTGATAATTTTCCGAAATTTTTGTCGTTAATGCCCCCTGTGTCCCAGAGCCGAAAGCATCCGCGTCGTCTTGAAACCTCCCGGCAGAATGCGCGACTTTTAGGCCTTACGTCGTTCCGTTCCCCGCTGTCGAGGCTGAGGAAGCCCGCGATGGCCGTTATTTTTCTACGCGGCGTCGCCCCTGTCACCCCGGGCCGCGAACTCGCTCGCATCCCCGGCCACAAATCGAGGCCTTTCGTCGCGTAATTTTTTTTTGTGTTCCGCTTTGAAACGAGGATTTACTAATTTACGAGTGTTTCCAATTTTAGGGTACGCTGAGAATCGCTGCTACGAGGAAGAAAGGAATTAATGTACAAACATGACCAGCAACGTGTCGGCGATAAAGTTGGAAGGGGGACAGGAGTCGGTGACCGAGATACAGACATATCTGGAGACCTTTAATAAGGAGATCGAGGGCCAGGGCGAGCAGTTGCAACATGTGCAATGTGAGCGGGTCGAAAGGAATTTCTGCGAAAAAAAGAAGCACTTTTCTTATGTTTTTTCTATACTTTTTGCAGTGCAACAAGTCGAAGGGCTTTCGGGCGGAGAGGACGGAGGCACATATTTCGTGGATCAGTCGGGGCAGTATTATTACCAGGCCAGTGGGGAAGACACGCCTGTTATGACCCAAGTTCAGATTCAGGAAGTCGAAGAGCCTGCGGAAGAACAAACCGAAGAGGTTGAGGAAGAGGAGAGGTACAGGGACATCGAAGAATTGGAGCAGACTGACGAAAATGTGGGTTGCTCGGTATTTTTGTAATTGAAAATTAAGTTTCGGAGACGTTGATTTTGATGAGATGTTAATTTTCCTTCTTTGTTTCAGGATCAAATCACAACCAGTGACAATAACCGCGTGGTGATCAATTCTGGGGATGCTTATCAGACAGTAACCATTGTCCCGTCAGACACGAATCCAGGAGAAGTGAGTTACGTTCTGATAGTTCAGCAGCCAGAGGGTAGTGAGAAGGAAGAGAGATTGGAACAGGACGGAGCAGAAGGCGAGGGCGAAGAAGGCGAGCAAGACTTGACGGTCTATGACTTCGAGGACAACGAAGAAAACGAGGCTCATGTGGAGTCCGAAGCCGAGGATGACAAAGCCAAAATTGTCAAATTCCTTCCAAAAAAATCGCAAACCGTAACCCAGGCTCACATGTGCAATTACTGCAACTACACGAGTCCAAAAAGGTCCGTTTCCTTTTTGTTTTGTACTTTTTTGAGAGAGGCTCATTATGAATTTTTCATTTCAGGTATCTTTTGTCGCGCCATATGAAATCCCACTCGGAAGAAAGACCGCACAAGTGCAGCGTCTGCGAGCGAGGATTCAAGACTTTGGCGTCCCTGCAGAATCACGTCAATACCCACACCGGGACCAAGCCTCATCATTGCAAATTCTGCGACAGCGCATTCACCACATCTGGTAAATTTTTTTAATGGAGAAAGAAAACATGATGAAATGTTAAAAATGGAATATTTAGTCTTTCCTCGTACAAACTGCAGCATTATGTACTTACATTTTTATCTTTGGAAAATGTTCTATTCCAATTTCTATTTTTGAGCAAATCAATTTTCATGAGTATTTTTAAGTATTTTGTCATACTATCTAATCATTATCTTGATTAAAATTTAATTAGGCGAGCTCGTGAGACACGTCAGGTACAGGCACACACACGAAAAACCCCACAAATGCCACGAGTGCGATTATGCTTCTGTTGAATTGTCGAAACTCAAGAGACACATCAGGTGTCACACCGGGGAGCGACCTTATCAGGTGTGGCTCATCGACATTAGACAGTGTTATCTTTCATTGTCTATTTTGCATTTTAAAATTAAATTATATCTTTGTTTCTAGTGCCCGCATTGCACATATGCTAGCCCAGACACCTTCAAATTGAAGCGCCATTTACGTATACATACGGGCGAAAAACCGTACGAGTGTGACATTTGTCAGGCGAGATTCACGCAATCCAACAGCTTGAAAGCCCATAAATTAGTTCACAATGGTAAACATGAACCTTTTGTCTGCTTCAAAACCCATCGAATCGCTTTAATTCAATTTCCAAATTTTTGCAGTTGGTGACAAGCCAGTATTTCAGTGCGAATTATGCCCTGCAAAATGCGGGAGGAAAACGGACCTTCGAATCCACGTGCAGAAATTGCACACTTCGGACAAACCGCTGAAGTGCAAACGCTGTGGTAAATCCTTCCCGGACAGGTAAAAATCCAGGATGAGAAATGAACGCATTTGAAATATAAATCGCTAACGAATGAATTCTTTTGAATTTGCAGGTACAGTTATAAGCTTCACAGTAAAACGCACGAGGGCGAGAAATGCTACAAGTGCGACCTTTGTCCTTACGCATCGATCTCGGCTCGTCACCTTGAGAGTCACATGCTCATTCACACGGATCAAAAACCGTACCAGTGCGATCAGTGCTACCAGTCCTTCAGGCAGAAGCAGTTGCTGAAGCGCCATCGAAACCTCTACCACAATCCATCGTACGTTCCTCCCCCACCGCAAGAGAAAACTCACCAGTGTCCGGAATGCGAAAGACCGTTCCGGTACATATTCTCTCATAAAATGGAACTGTTCATCCCCATTTTTTGCGCTTCTTTCATTTGCTCTTTTTCAGGCACAAAGGCAATCTCATTCGGCACATGGCGGTACACGACCCCGAATCATCCTTGCAGGAGAAGCAGCAAGCCTTGAAAATCGGCAGGCAAAAGAAAATCCAAATAATCGATGGGCAAAGAGTAGAAGTCATGACGGGTAGGAGTCACTAGCGCTTGCATTTTTGTATTCTCTTCGGAACTTCATGAACCGATGTCGATTCTACATTGTCAATTGTAAACCTAAACGAACTAAAAAATGCATTCTCAAGGAATCGACATCGATGATTCAATCGTTTATTTTTGACTGTTGGAACGCTTACGATGTGGTCTAAATAATTTTCTTAGATCATTGACTAACGTGTTTGTTGCTTGATAACAGGTGATTTTAACTTCTAAACTTGAAGGTTACGACGAGGACGATGAGGAAGATGACGAAGATGCGATGGCAGTCGAAGGAAGCGACGGGCAGCAGTACGTCGTTCTCGAAGTTATCCAGCTCGCTGATAATCAAACCGAAGGGGTTCGTTGACGTTTTTCAAAAATCCGTCATTGAGTTTAGGAATGTAATTTAAAGATTCGGTGGAAAATTACAGGAAATGTCTGTTGTGGCTAACGAAGACGGCGACCTCGTGATGCAGGATCCGTTGGGCCATGAAAGCAATCTGCTGACGACCACCGCCACTTCCATTGAGGAAGACGAAGAACTCGAGGACGAAGAAGATGAAGAAGACGAAGAGGAGGTTGGGGAATTAAAGTTGGAAACCATAACCCAAACTATTGTTAAACAGAGCAACCCTGATATGCAAAAACACGTGGACAATTGTTTCGGGTTCAGCGAGGCGAGTTGATATTTTGTTCGATTGATTTTAGGATTTGATATGAGAATTCAACTAATTTTATTATTGATATTTTCAGGACGAAGATGAAGATGACAAAGCCAATACCGAAATGCATCTACTCCCGAGTATCTCGTAATGATAAGAATATTCGGAGCGATGTACCTACTTATAATAGTCAAAGAATTTTTTTCCTTTCCGATAACGCAATGTCAGTGTATAAATCACTCGCAGCAATCATTGAAGTGATGTAAACTAGACATTTATGTAATGATAACAATTAATATAATTAGTAATAATTACGGTAATATTTATAAATATTAATGTTAGATTTATAATGTTTTCGCGTGTGGGAAAAAAGAACATTACAAAATGTGAGTTTGTGCGAAACATTGCCCGATGATGAATTAGGGAGAAACGTTGTTCGCGCTTGTCGATGTTCTCTGCGATTTTATTTCTTTTGTTTCACTGTATTCGTGCCTCCTGTGAAGTAAGTGGTTTCATCTCCGCACTGACACTTCCGTTGTATTTTTATGTAAAAAGTCGATTTCATGTATATTGTTTGTACTTTACATGTTTGTTATCGTACAAAATTTGCAAAAAATAATAATTTTCGGCAAAATGTAACATTAATTACAAGCATTATTAATTTGTAATCTGCTGAATAAAAGTATGGCTTTTTCGTGAAATCGCTTGAAACTTTTTTGAGGGAAGATGATTAGGATCGTAGGCGTTTTTCAAACATTATTAGCATTTATTTATTGTTATAATTATTTGTATTTGAATTATCGACTGGAGGCAGTCTCGCATGTGCACTACTTTTTCATAACTCGACGAATCGTGATTTCGATACAACACAAACGTCGTTTTCGACCGTGGACTGTTGGGTATCGAGGATGAGCAATGGGACTGTATCCGTTAATTGTATGATTGTATGTTTTTACAATGATTCCTACAAAATCGTGCATTTCAAAGCTTCGATTTCGTATCCGAGTTCGAAGCAACGAAATGCATGCTCGAGTAAAATTCATTCACTCACACTTCTAACTAAACATTTTTGTCACTTTCCCGGTTCGATTTATTCGTTAATTCTTCATTTTCGCTTTTCGTTTCTGCGTTTCTTTGTATTCTAGAAAAATGCCTAATGCAATCTCGTTATTTGATCGTTTTTTTTAACTCGTGACCGCAAATTTGTTAAACTTTTTATTTGGGAGCATTGTGTATTGACGGTAAAAGGCGTAATGTAGCATTTTTCGGCGCAGTCACAAGTTGCGAAATCAGGGGAAAAATTGAAGGAAAATAGGTTCGAGTTAGTGTTGGTTAAACATGTTTCGTACTTGTATCTGAAAATCTGTGAAAAAGCCGCGCGAGACCGTAGTCGCTTCAATAACAATCATCGCAGCAATCGCGCGTAAAACATTTCTTCGTCGATATAATATAATACTCTTTTAAAATTTCTCTCAATTGCTGAGGATAGAATGGCTTACATTAACGTGGCATTTTAACTCGATGCAGTAAAACCTATCACTTCTTAAACATCTTTTTTAGCTTCGCATTATCATCTTATCTTACGAGTTTATTTTTACGCTATTAATTCGCTGGTTTTAAACGCTAGAAATTTCGTCGAAAGGATTTTGCCAAAAGTCGACAAATTAATATCGTGTAAGAACCGACAGATTTTACTGTGGTGCTTTTTTTTCAAATCTAGAGCTTTTTTCTCGCACGTGCTTTGACATACAATATACAATTATAGACCTTTCTTCTCTAAAAGTAACGATTTATCGATAATGATTACTTTTAATGTACGTGTAACGAGTTGCAGTAATAAAATTTCAGAAAACACTCTTTTTCGACAGTTTCTACGCCTGCATTTTGGAAAACGATGAAAAAATTTTTCGTACGAAATTATCAGGATTTTTCTTCTAAAAAAAGTGGAATTGTTTAGGGCAATGATTGTGCGTACACTTTCATGTGCAGTGCCTGAATTACACGAAACACTCAAATAGAAGCGTAACAAAAACGCATTCGCATTCGTGCCTTCGATATGCAACGACGATTTTTCACATTTATTTATCATACGTGGATATTTTTCTTTTCTCTAACGTTTGGCACATAATCACAAATGAATTTCGACGATCCATCAGAATTCCCGCTATTTTTCAAAGTTACAAAAGATTTTTCCTTATGTTTCAACCATCGTATAATATTCGTAATGAGACAACGCCGGGAAAGAAAATCGGCGCCATTTTGTAGATGCGGCGATAAGCATGAAAACCAGCGGCCTATTTACAAACAAAATGGCGCCCACTGCATTTCGAGGCACCACTTCATTATTCGTAATGAAGATTGGAAATCGCAAAAGACTTGAAAACGAATGGTTTTACATCGTAAATGTTCCCTTTTCGAGGAATATTCATCGAACGTACAATTTACACGTAAAACGACGATGGCAACTTATTCACTTTCGTTGGTTTTTCGGCTTGTTCGATTTCGCATCGAGCAAAAAACAGTTTGGAAAACAATCACCTTACGTCTATAAATTACAATTTTACATCTAAAACGTTTCAACATTTCGTAATTTTCGACGTATCTTCTAAACGTTATTAAGAGCTCGTACTTTTCCCTCGACATTAGATTCATTGACATGAGATTCAGGTTTTACGTATTACAACGGTCGATTTCATACGGTCACCCACCGGGGATATTTTCTTATGGGAAGCACGTGAATGGGCGCCGAGCACCCTGCTGGCGTTTGAGCATTTTACAGCCCGCAAAAGGCAGAAATTGTCTTCATTTTGTAAAAATATCGCGCCTCGTCCCGCCACGGGACAAAATACATCGAGGATTTGATTCTTCCTTTTAGGACTCGCGCATTCCTCCGATCTCGAAATGCCCTCGACACCTCGTATACGAACGCTACAATTTACTAAAAATAAGGGTCGATCGAGGGTGGGTAACCGTCGGCAGCCGACCTTACTTTTATAACTATAATTATAATTTTAACATCGCTATCCACTCGTCTTATTCAAAATAACAAGCTCGACAAAATAGCCGGCGACATTTCTGTTTAACATTCTTTATATCTTTCGTACAGAGTTCTATGATTCGAGTCTCTGTACCTTTCACCCTTTTCTCCCTCGTGGAAAAAAACGCACGAAAAGTTCGCGACCCGGAGGAAAAAAAAACTCGCCGGGAAGCGTTTTCGGGACGTTTAATGCCCGTTGGGTGTGATTGGACGCGGAAAAGGTCGATAAAAGGAACTTTATTTCTCCGGTTTCGTTCTTCGAGGGTGAGACGCGGAGTCTAGACGCTGCTCGTAATGTGGCAATCTTCCAGAGTGGCCAAACTGCTGGCTCTCAGGGATGCCAAGCTCAAGGAACTGTGGTTGAACGACGTGTTCAAACCGTGCGGGTCGTCGCAGTGCAAGTAGAGACGAGAGCTCACCGATTTGTGGCAGTCGGGACATAGCCGCTTTTTCTTCTTGTCCCGTCTTTTTAGAATGTCGTAAGCGCATCTGCAAATTATCTTCAGTTATCAGGGATTCCAAATGTCACGGAAATCCCGGAAGAACGACTTTTTTTCATTATCTTATTGTCTTTTCATCGAATTTCTTAATTTACACTCTAATTAACATTTTAAAGTTCAGCCTTTGACATTTTTCGTGGCCTTTGAATTCTAGATAACGGAAAACTATAATTATAAAGTGATGAAAAAATTAATTAAAAATTCCGAGTCGTTCTTTTGGGAAGCCACAGAAACTTTCGTACCTCGCATGCAGAATGTGGGAACCTGTAACACAACGATGCATTATTATTTCAATAAAAAATTCATTTGCTTCCACGGAAATCAATATTATAACGATATCTACTCGAATAAATCTCTGTCGTCCTGCAAAAAAATTACCGAGCTCTCTTCTTTCAAATGTTGTATATTTTTCGACTGATTTTGATTTTCCTCCTGAAAATGTAATGTAATTTCCTCAGCGATGAACTATTTTCCAAACTCGCAACACGTGCATTTGTTTACAATTTAATAACGAGCAAAATGAGCAATCAAAAAGTCAAATCATTTTTTTTCAGGATAAATGAGAGTCATTCAAGACATCATTATAGAACACTGATTCGTGGAAGTTCAACCTCAACATGAACTGTAATAAATGTGTTTCTTTACACGGCAAAGCTTCCAAAGAGTCCGCTTCCAAACCGAAAGCCTGCAACAGACAAAACGAGTGATAAAAAAGTAGTCACCCAAGTGAAAACGCATCATTCGATGATTTTCAGCGTACCTCGTTGCAGCCTCCGCACCGTAACTCAAGATCTTCCTCTATCGCCTCGGCCAATCTCAGGTGGTGCGCCTTCTGCTCCTCCTCCCCCAACGCGCCGTAAATTCTCGAAAGCCTCGATCTCACCGTTCTCACCAGGAGCTGAAAAACGCAAACTCCGTTCCAAAATCGAAAACTCGCTCCGAGATAAACGTCATTCGTTACGCGAGCCCGATCAATATTCGCAACGAGCAAACATTTGATGCTTTTGAAATCCCTAATTGGGATGTTGCGGATAATAATTGGGGCGACGAACCTTCGCCCCGACCGATCCGGCCACCTCGAGCAGCCTCGTGTTGAACTCCAGGGGTCGGCAGTTGCATATTTTATGCTGCACTCTTAAGGCTTCCAAGCACCGGGCCGCGCCGTCCATAGCTTCCATTTGGCAAAGTCGATCCCCGGTTGCCGCTGCCGTGCCCATCGCGCTCTCGTACTGCCGGAACGCTTTCTACGATAACGATATCTCGAGTTAAAATTTCGACCTTTCTAACTCACGTGACTCACATTTATGTCGGCTTTCTTCCGGTAAATGTCCCCCATGATTCTTATGCTGCGCGCGTAACTCGCTTGATCCCCGGACACGACGGACAATCGGGTCGCTTCCTAAAACGAGGTTGACGATGAAAAACGGCTCCTCGAGGTATGCATTTCGTGGAAAAAGGAAAGGGAGGGTTTCTTTTACCGAGCAGTAATCGTGCGCGTCCCCGAGTTCTCCTTTTTTTCTGAGCGCCGTGGCCATTTGTAACAGGGCCGCTCTGTGGTGCCTGGAATTTAAGTCGCCCAATTGTAAGCTCCTTGATAGATCGTACGCTCTCGCGGCGTATCTCGCGCTTTTTTCCGCGTCCTGCAATCTGCAGAACAGCTCCGACAGGCCCACGTAAACCTGCATTTTTAATGCACGTACAAATTTCTATGGAAAATTGAGAGTTGAGAGAAAACGCTGGAAATGGTTTCTAGGGTCACCGATCGAAGGGCCATTTTGGAAATCGATCGATATTTTATTGTTTTAACGAATGCCAAATCATTGAATTGTTTGATGGTAAATTAAAGTATGGATAGATGGTTGATAAATAAAAGTGTTGTTCTATTTCTAAAATTTTTAATACTTTGAGAAAATAATTCCTTCTCTTTTTGTTGCATGCTTTTTTTAATTAGGGTAATTCCGGGAGAGATGGCGCGTGCGGAAGAGATGGCGCACCCACACTATCTAGAGTATTGTGCATGCAATTTTTTCTTTCTTCAGTTTGTAGGAGTGTTGTGACGCGACATTGAAAGGTAAGTGCAAATAATTGTTTTTCGTGTTTTTTTAAGTAAAATGTCATAAATAGTGACCGAGAAAAGTGCAGCGAGAGGCTGAAACAGTTAGAATATTTTTCCGGGAAATGTTTCCGTTAAATGGGATTATAGCGGTTTTGTACTGCAGACGTGGTTTCGTCGCATCTTCTAATTAGGGTAGAAAGGGGATAAAGTGGCGCAAGGGAAAAAAGAAATTACCTGCAATTCTAAAGATGGATCTTGTATCGAATGGGCTATTTTGTGAGCTCTTTGAAAAGCTTCGAGGGCTTTGCAGAATCCTGCGAGTTCCAAATGCACTCTCCCGACTGTCAAGTGAACAAGGCCCGCGGTAGCGCATTGATCGCATTCGTTGTACAAGCTGAATAGGAGAAAAACCTATTTATCCTGATGCTCAGTTTCTTGCACGAAATTTCAAGCATTTTCGCGAATTTTCGCGAAGGAATCTTTATCGAGTAAAAAAAAGTGACTCAATTAATCTAGTAATTATTAATTTCTCGAAGTGTGGCATGCATGATTTTATCCGAATTAAAATAATTCAGTTCCTGAAAACTCAATAAAAAAATGGAGTGTCAATTGTAAGGTACAAAATCCATGAGAAATCCATTTTTTAAATGAAGTCAACTCGTTTTTTGCGAAGCCACAGAAAAATGCCGAAAGAATGTCGGGTCTCCCTTTAATCGCGCTTTACTACTGACAGCGTTGTACAAAATCCAAGTGGAGTTGAGTGAAACAGGTCCTACCTGTGCCTCGCGTAAGCCAAAGCCTTGTCCAAAGCGCCGAGTCTTTCGTGCGCCCTTGCCAAATTTAGATACGCTTCGGCCCTCATATTCGGCGAATCGAGTTCTTCAGAAATCGATAACTGCTTGTGCCCGAAATCTATGCTGTCTCTGAAACAAAGCGCAACGCGAAGTAAGAACGACGAAAAATGTGAAACGAATATACACGCTGCACGGAAAAAAATATATCGAGAGTACAAATAGAATTCTAGCTACAGTAGCCAGAAAGTATTGGGCGTATCATACAATCGAACATTTTCTGGGTGCAATAGACATACCGATATTGTAAACTCGTCCGCCAGAAAATATGGTTAATTCAATCAGATTTCTGATTGTTCAAAGCGGACGAAGTATGGTTGTCATTGAAATAAGAGTTTAGAGTGAACGGGGCGAAACCACCATGGGGCGAAACCACCAATTTCTTTTTCTGACGTTTAAAAAGTCGTATAAACTTGAAGTTTGGCACGAATGACAGTTTGACAGTGGACGTCATTTGTCAAGAGTTTCAAGCCTATAGTCAAAATGGCTGCTGAATTACCGTGACATTACTAAAATTGAAAAGTGTGTTATAACTTT